>JANTCA010011414.1:0-27139 GCA_024741275.1 Chironex yamaguchii | reverse complement strand
AAGACATAACTCTCTTATTAACATCTCCGAAATACTTATAAAAATTTAGAAACAAAGATGCCCTTACGATTTAACCAGTATTTGAAGTTCAAAGTGCCCAGAATCTTTTAAAGCAATTGTTGACATTCAGTAATGAGCTGTTAACCCTTTACCATGACGTTGAGCTGTGAAAACACGTTTGTCTCGAGCTAGCCGCCAATGTAATCATAATAATCATAATCAATATGCTTCCCTTCTTTTCGTGTGCTTTATGATGCAAGTTTCAATTGTTCACGTGCAGTTAAAACAATACATGCCTAGCAGACCGATTACTTGCAGCAGCGTTCCCCATAGCTAAGAAATCTAATGCAGAAATGGATATGAATGTTAACAAAGACTAGGGGCGCTTTAGACATTTTATTCCAATTAGCAAAAAACAGTAGCTAACCCACGAACAAAGATCACGTTTAAAATAGGATGGGAGGCCATGTCCAAGAACAGAATATATCGGACCATCAAGTGATACAGTCTACTAATCTTTCCATCTTTCCCGTGGATGTGTGTGTATGTATGTATGTGTGTGTGTGTAAATAAATCAGTTTTTTATCAGTCAGGACGAACAAAAGGATAGCAGTATCAAGGTAGTCAAACCAATCTTTAATTCTGTTGCTCTCTTGGAGGCCCGATACGAGGGGGGCGAGGCCGACAAATGCAGACTTGCACAGTGTCACGAAGCCGCATGTCAACCAGAAAGCTTTAAAATTGTCTAAATTGTCTAAATTGAATTGCAATGGTATTACAAAACTTAGAAAATAGAAATCGCGGCTAAAGAGAATCAAATTTTAAACATTAACATCAGTTCAAACCTTATGTCTCTTTAGTTCAACAGTTTCGTGTACCTTTATTGTGGCCTATTACTACGTTACCAGCTTCATGTCTGCTGACCAGGAAACAAACCATCCGCAATGCTCAGACGTATGCGACAACTACTAAGGGATCATCTGCCAGATGGCAGCATTCTGCATCAACTCGTCCTAAAAGCTTCCTTACACTTCATCCTAGATTCTGCACTTGCCATTCAATGGTATGCGTTAAAAAGGATACAATCAATTTTACCTTCAATTACAGTCTAAATCCGTCTCTGTTTCAGTTGAGTTGGATTGCATGCGTTCGAATCGATAGAAGACCGTAAGATTCATGACGTCGTCAATGCTCTCATGCTGTGATTGGCTTAAATTTGGTTGCGTTATTGATGTATGTGATTGGATTTAAAGGAACAAATCTCGTATAGTGATTACTTTCTTAATAATCATAAATCATGTTACACACGCACACGCTATAATAATTGTTGTCCAAAGGGGTAGTCCCACCATATTAACAGTTTTCAAAACGGTATCGAAAGAGGAACAGCGAAGTGGGAACGACGACCTTGTGAAGATGGGACCTCAGATGAAACATCCTGGATAGGATAGCACTCAGGACAATGAATAGCTCCATCTGCCAAACGAGGTCTAATATATTTAACTGAGACGCAAGGGACGAGGATAAGCACTGCAGAGCATAAAACACGCTAACGAGTAACAAGCATTCTTTGCCGCAGCTATATTAGGAGTGGAAGGCAAATGGCCCGTGACCCTGGATCCCGCGAATTTTGTGGCAAAGGGGGGGACTGCACCCAAGAAAATAATAAAATTAAAATGCTGTTTTTATTTTGCGCGGAACAAGTAAACAAAAAGGGGAAAAAAACTAATGTGTGCAAAATAAATTTAACCCATTCCAACCCAATGCAAACAACACACATTTTGGCTTAACTTCTGATTATGGTAAAGGTAAGGGTTTGGAATGTGAGTAATGCTGAAGTTAGAGTTTGTATTGGAGGTCAATATCTGGAGACAAAAAAGGTGAGATGGACAAAACGTGTTTTTATACAATAAGCCGATTTTCTACTCACAAATTCATGACCGGAATTCATAAAAACTTAAGGGCGCTAATTGTAGGCATCTAAATTTTGCCCCAAAACGACTTGAAGCCTACGTTTGGTAAAATAAACAATGAGGCGCCCAGCAGAAGCTTTTGGCCGACGGTACCTAAAACTGCGACTAATCGGAAGTCCGTATCAGAATTATGGGCCTCATGCCAAAGTGCTTAACTGGCTACAGTAACCTACAACCTCTAAAAAGAAATGAAGCAATAAAGTCTCAGCTCAGATTTGTCTCATGAAATGACCAGCACATTAGTAGCTCTCAGCATCTGACTGCCAATGCCACCACATAAGCCCACGGATGTGAATCCCACAAAGCTGCAATACTTCCTCTATACCGCTTATCATAAAGACACAAAATGTTCGAGACAAAAATTACAAGCCTTATTTCCAGCATGCTCGTATCCAGAATAGCTAAAATCTGCTATCAGTCGTTTGCAAATGAATTTGATTTTGCCATCAAGTAACAATGTGTACGTACAATGCATTAAACGTCCTCCAAAATGGTGCTAACACATCACCCTTATCAATTAAAAAAAACAACTGAACTGTAAAGTGCAACACATACCCCAGAGGCAGTTCTCACTGGCTTGGCTTTTAACTTCGGTAACAATGCCTAAAAAACAAGAAATTGCACACATTTACCAAAAGTATTGCCTTATGTTGCAACTGTCACCACTTTCTGTGACCACCAAGTCTGAGATCATGATCACGAAATGTATGCCAGGTTGCACCCATGTTGATGATATCCACCAATTGACGAAGGCAACACATTTGGTGTGGGATCACAATCAGTGACTTTGACGTTAACATTTGTTCATTCCACTTACAACACTTGAACGTGATTGTAGACTGTTGCTTAGTACTGATTTTTAGTACTAAAAGGCTATTAGTTGACAAATAAGCGAAATCTATCAAAGGAGATATTATGAAGGTGATGAAGAGTCTGCATTTTTCATGTTTGATTCTTCTGACTAGAACAAAACACAAACAAAAAAGTAGTATGATGGCAGAGATGACACCTGGCTTTAAAGCAAGATCTTACCCAAATTATCTATAACCAAAGATAAAGATAATTGATATGATGAACAACAAAATATGGCTGCAAGAAATTATTGCAGTGGTTCCAAAATCATTGTACAGGAAACACAATAACAGAGACGACCTACAAACCTTTCTGTGAGCTGTAGGTACTGCAGCAATAATATCGATAAGTCTTGGTTGAGAGGAAAGACCGAACTTTCTACAAACGTCCGACTTCAACCTGCAGAAGAAAATCATACAATGAAAACCACAACTCAAATTCGGTAGTACCAAGATAACAATCCTGCAGAACGTATCCTAAAGGTGGAGATGAAATGGTAAAAATGCTAACAACTATCTGCAACAAAATACATGAGAACAAGGAATAGCTTCAACCATGGATAAAATTCTTTATTGTTACACTGCCAAAGAGGGGAAACCTGAGGAAATGCTGAAACTACGTACCAATTAGCCTTATTAGCCATGCAAAAAGGTCATGCTGAAAGTCATGCTGAACAGGCTGAAGCCACAGATAGAGGCACTACTGTCAGAAGGGCAGGCAGTCTTCAGAAAAGACAGAAGCAATGTGCAACAGATTCTGAATGTTATATTGATGAGAGAGAAATAGAATGAAAATCACCTGCAACTAACTCGCAATTTTATAGATTTCAAAAAGGCTTTCGATAGGGTGTGGCACAAAACTCTGAGGGAAACTCTTCGCTAGCACAACATCAGCCATGACGTGGTCGACATTTTGCAGAGGTTATACAACCAGACTGAAAGTGCTGTCCTCTTTCAAAGCCAGATCGGTGCATGGTTTCAAACAACCTGTACTATTCAATGCTTTCTTGGCGGAAATCATGTCTGGTGCTCTACAGGGATTCGAAGGAAACGTATCGATCGGAGGTCGGCCATCAGCAACCTTAGAGTTGCAGACGACATCGATCTTCTTGCTGGGTCCGCCCAAGAACTCCAAGAGCTAACAAAAAGGATTGAACTAAGAGGCAAAATGCTTCAGCATGGCGATAAGTGTGGAAAAGAGCAAAGTCGTGAAGAATCAACATGTCAATGGAGACTTCAATGTCGACATAACAACGAACAACTGGAAGGAGTGAAAAAAGTTCAGGTACTTGGGAGCAATAATTACAGCAGACAACGACCCAATGACTGAAGCGAAAAGCGGACTCAGCTTGGCAACAGCAAACATCTTTAAGCTAAAGAAAATCTGGAGATACAGAATGATGGACTTGTCCACAACAATGTCCATACATCTGTACGAATGTGAAGCCTGGAATGTCACCGCTGAGGCAGATAAAATATTACAGGCATTCCAAAACAAATTTTTTGGGGGATGTCTGTAATATTTCGAGTGCCTGGAGTATCGCAGTAAGAAAGAAACTGAAATATCGTAGCCATACAGAGAAACATAATACATTGAGCAAAGCCATCCTAGAAGGAACAACTCACAACTTGAGAAAGAGGGGAAGTCCGAAGAAAAGTGTACATCCACCACCACTTTGAAAGTAATCTGTTTAAATTTAGGAGATTGCAGGGCCACACAAAGACACTTGAGCAGCTTTTCCGTGTCTTTCTCTTTGTCAACAATGCTGCCCTCATTTCCCACACTGAAAGAGCCCTTAAGTGCCTAACATCCTGCCTTGCAGAAGCTGCCCAGGCTCAAGCCACCTTGAAAAAGATGCAAATTCTCAACCAGCCTTAACTCTTAGAAGAGTAACACTCTCCCTTCACCACAATTGCCAAGTCTGAGCTGAAAGCAGTTCACCACTTCACTTACCTGGGGTGTACCATCACATCAGATGCAAAAATTGACAGGGAAGTTGACAACAGACAGGCCAGGGCAAACAGCACTTTTGGCAACTTCTAAAAAAGAGTCTGGTACAGGAAGCACTAATAAAAGGGCTAGGCTCAGGGTCTATAGATTTGTTGAACTCACCACCCTGCTGTAAGTCATGGGTAACCTACTGCCACCACCTACAACTCCTTGAGTGCTTCCATCATTGCTGCCTCAATGCCATCCTCAACATTCATTGGAGTGACTACATCACTAACTTTGAGATCCTCAAACAGGCAGAATTCACCAGCATGTGGTTACAGTCACAGCTATGCGGGGCTCCACCTTTGAGGCTTCCCATAGGCCCAACCTAAAAGGAAAAATGAAACAGGAGGAAGGACCAGGAAGCCTCCCCATCCATACCAGACTTTTAGCTGCAAATCCTGTGGCCTGGACGTCCCTGCTCTGCATCAGCCTAGTCAGCCATCTGTGTGCCTGCAGTCGATGAAGACAGCCCCCTTCACAAATCTTCATTTGCAAAAGCTTAGAGAGAGACTAGATATGTACTTTGTTATTAGATCAAATAAAATGGTTGGTACTTGTTCAGATCATTGCAATAAATAAACTAGCAATTGTGTTAACTAGCTGTCCCGGAACAGTTTATATTTAAAAGTGCATTTTGTTTTAATGACAACGATTGTAAGGGAGTTTGTGATGTTCCTTTTGCAGGTTAAGAAACTGCTTTTGAATTAAACTGAACGTAACATAGGGAGAAATAGGACTTATTTCATTCCATAATGATAACTGCCAATTGCAAAGCAAGTTGTTGTTGCTCATCAGCAAACTGAACAATGAATCTGCTACAACTTTGGTAAAAACTGTAGCCTTAAATTGGCAGTAAAACAGAGAAGAATGTGCAATAAGGTTAGAATGCAAAAAGACTTTTTGTGTGCAACATAAGATATATGATCCAAACACATACTGTATTAATGTCTTTAACCTTAGGCTATTTAGTGTATAATGAAAGATGACTCATGTAAACTTCTTTTGTGGAAGGAATAAAAAAACCAGAGCAAGTAAACCAGGTAATGTACAGACAGATATCACCTACAGTTTCAAGTAAATTGGATACCCTCGGGTTTTCCTTATCTATATAAGGTTTTGAACTGTAGACTTTTTGTTCATTGCATTCATTAGGGGTTGTTGGTTTCTTGGAAAAGTAGCTTGCTAAGCACATGATATCAGGATTACGTATATTCCGAACTTCTGCTAAGTCTTGATTTTGAAAATACCATTTCTTTTCACACTCTGAATCCCAACTTCACCAACAAATATAGCAGTGATGAACCATTTTGCTGCAATGAGCACATAAAAGATATATTATTTAATAGCCTTAGAAGAGATTTTACTACAGTCTACTCGTTTGAACTGGTTCTTCGGTTGTGAGGGGAAAAATGGATCAAGCAATCAATGAGTACTTCGCCTTTCCAAGCGTATTTGGCTGCGGCATAAAATACACAACATTGCATCAGAATTTTTCTATCCAATCAATGTACCAAGAGAATTAGCCAACGAGAATCCTTCTGTTCAAACTGCCTTTGTTTTGAACATATTTCAACCTTTTGTTGAACATGTGAAAGTGTGGAAGAAAATTTTATGACGAAAACCCACTGGACCTACAGGGACTACAGGACCCAACTATATAAAAAGCAAGCTATAAAAGTACTTGTTATAAGATGCCTCATTACTATTTTTACACCTTCTGTTCATTACTGTATACAAAAATGCTGTCATCAAGAAAAAATTTCTCCCTCTCAAGCCTCAGTTACATAGAGTGGCCATGCCTCTATAATGACCAAAATTGGTCAGTGCCTTTGATAACAATTATAGGCAGTTTACACTGTACCAAGTAAATGATTAATCACCGAAGAACACTCAGAAGATTTGGTAACATTCATTTTCAAGATAAAAATTATCATTTAATTTAATACAGCTTCTATGGGCTATTTCTACAAATATTTTTCTCTGTGCAATTTAATGAGCCATCTTTTAAAATATTAAACTCAATGATAATAGACAAAAAGGTCCAACTGCATTTTTTTTCTTTCTTCAAATGAGGGACAATTTATGTTACAACCACAAATTTTAAGAAAACAAAAGATTCTGCCACAATGAATGAAAACAATTAGAGATGAAAGTTTCAAAAAAATCACTGAGCAAGTGATATTGTTTGAAAGCATCAGAGTACAACAGAGTGTGTCATAAAAGTGGATACTTGCCACAAGGTTTCAAATAAAGACAATTATCAAAACATATGCATGCAAGTATGCTGGAATATTTCCATTTAAGATATGGGTTGCAATTTTGCAAATACCTGTTTACTAGGAGTAAAAACAAATCTGTAATATCTTTAATGTTAAAATATAAGGATTACGTATACATAAAATTAAAATAACTGACCTGTTTAGATTTGTATCTTGCTTCTTTTCATGTGCCTCGATAAGTTGGCTAACAATTTCTGATACAGTCATAACCATTAGTTCGGCCTGAGATAATTTTGTATCTTGATCAACAACAAATAAGACATACAAATTAAATTAACATGATACCATTTATCACCAAATGACTACTTTGCAGTTTACAAAATGTTGGCATTAGCAGATTTTAGTGCCTTTAAAAACACCTTTATTAACTTAGCGAGAGAATTACTAGTCCATAATGCCATATTTTGCCTGCATGTTAACAAACTCACAAGCATAGTTGTTTAAACCTTGTCTTGATTCAATCATATCAGTATGTATATGTTGTTGTCAAGTGTTCATAATGGTTCCCTTTTAACACAAACATTTATCTGCATTTAACTTTCTAAACAATCTGTTTATAAATATATCCCAGTAAAAGTTACACACTGACACATAATTAATATTTGCATTTCCTATAGTATATTCTATCTCTAAAGGTGAGAGTCACTGTTTCCAAATATTTGCCAAGGGCAACATGTTCTATTTTAGAGGAGATATGTTGACAACATCTTTTGTTTATTCCATACTATATAGGATGCATTCTCATTTTGGACTAGCTTAACTCATGGCATCCCGATACTAAGTTTACTTTTCAGTGTGAGATTGACCATAGGTCCAGACTAGAAACTTTGCAAATTGCGATAAGCCAAAAAAAGGACTGTGTGGCTGTTTGTTGTTTGCAACAGCAACATTGTGTGGTTGCGATTCCCAGGCACGGGGGCGTGGGGGATACTTAGTACAATAGTGGCATCTTACTGTGGTCCTGCTCACTATTGCACAATCGTGCTTCGAAAACTTCTAACATTTTTTTTAGTTGTACTCATTTTTATAGGGTTCAACTGGTAGGTTTTGTTGACAAAGAATATAACATCAACAGTCCTTTACGATGTTTGACAATCATATTAAAAGGCTAGGTTTAATTCTGTGCAAAAACTTTTTCACAAGTGATGTACTCAATAAAGCACAATAATTGGGCAGTTTCTACTCAGAACTCGCCTATCGTCTTCAGGCAAGTCCCATAGCTCAGTTACAAACCACATGAAAAAGACCAATACTCATTACTTCAAACTACATTACATTGGTCCTTTTTGTTTTAAAAAATTCTGAAGTACTTGTCTGAGTCATTAAGTCACGAGACAGCATTTTAATGGGATAGGAACTGCTAATTAAAGTAATGAAGGTTGGAAATCAAGAAAAGTATCGAGCAAAAATGTTAGCGTACTTGTGTATCCATGGAGCTTAAACTAGACTTGAACATGGATGATTATAAAATGGTGACAAACGATCCGAACTGCCTGGACTAGAGAGAAAACGACTAAATAAGTACAGTAGTAATGATCGTAGGGGAAACAGTTCACTGATTCACGCTATAATAACAAGCCTTGCGAGTCGTAAGCGGATGCGTTCCAAACCTCCTGTGTAAAATTCATCACTCAAAAATTGCGAAATTACATTCAACATCTTACTATTCTGTTTCACAATAAACAAATGTTGCAACTGGCTGCACAGACATTCTAGTTACAGTAAGCTAGAGTACGAGATGCAATTAATTTAGCTTCCATAACCCATCACAAGACTTGCGTAAAACTCTGAGATGCAGTAGATCACAACAGAAGAGATCGTCACACCAGCTATATAAATGCTTTCCAGGTACCATTGTATCTGCAACTTACCGAATTTTCTTTTATTCTTCACCATACTTGCTTATTTTTCTCTACTAAGTAATCGTCAAGTGTGATTATTATTGCCTGCTACACGCTGGAAACAAACACGCTGTTTACCCGGCTGATCAAGAAGTGGAAAACAACATACTTCAATTGCAACATTCCCATTAACGGGATCGAGGCTAAAAATGGACATCGTAACGCATTTCTTACCAGCGCCTAGCCCAGCGATCGCCCAGAACAATAGAAATAGGAAGCTATTATTTCTGGGCCAAAAACAGAATTATAACAGCTCAATATTTATTTATCTATTTATTGATCTGGACCTGGTTTCGAGTTAAAATTTGAACTAAATATTTGGTCTTCTACAAACTGTCTCCTAAAGTATATTCAATCAACATTAGTTGAGTCCCAGAGCAGTGTCTGGCTTTATGATTAGATATTTAGCTAAAGATCATATATCTCATGATGAGTCTGATGCTTTTACTGTTGATATTGTAGTGGAAAAATTGGTAACTTATGTGGCTCTTAAACTAGGAGTAATTTTTGTCTCGTCAGCAGAAAGTAATGTTTGCCAAATCGCTTTCAAATATGGCTTAGCTCAAATATTACGTTAGAACAAGTTAGACCTGGAGTTAGACGAAAAAAGAGGAATGAAAAGAAAGTAACAATACGTAGGTTCTTGCCTAGTAGTGGTTTATCGATCTTGTGATGAATGATACACCTACAAAGTCTTTCAAAAATGGGCTTTTTTACACGTATTTACCATTTCGTCGTAAATAGGCACGGCCCTAAGTGTAGCGCCGTTTAGGCATGGCCCTAGCTATACCAATGCTATACGCTTACCATCGATGCATGTGAAAAGAGTTTGTCGATAAATTTGTCGAAGAGTAATCTTATATCATTTTTCTAGGTTTCAGTTTCCTTTCTCTTGTTTGAAAAAACTGACCTATGCTTTGCCGAGGTTGCTGTAGTCCGAATCCGCCACTGGCTATTGGCCATGACTTGAATTTCTTCTTAGAGGCATTAAAGAGCCGTTTTGTTTACACCTACAAAGATTTTCAAAATGGGCTTTTTTACACGTATTTACCATTTCGTCGTTTATGCACGGCCCTAACTGTAGCGCCGTTTAGGCACGGCCCTAGCTATATTAATGGTATACGCTTACCATCGATGCATGTGAAAAGAGTTTGTCGATAAATTTGTCGAAGAGTAATCTTATATCATTTTTCTAGGTTTCAGTTTCCTTTCTCTTGTTTGAAAAAACTGACCTATGCTTTGCCGAGGTTGCTGTAGTCCGAATCCGCCACTGGCTATTGGCCATGACTTAAATTTCTTCTTAGAGGCATTAAAGAGCCGTTTTGTTTACTGCTATTTTTAAGAACCTTCCAACAATCTATTAAACATTCATCCTACTTCATCCAGTATGATGGGAAGCCTCCAAAGGATAATAATACATTATATAGTAAGTTTCTTTCATCACCTTTCTGACTACTGGAACGAAGTGCATTTAAATGTTGTCACTTGTCTTCCTTGTATATTAGATTAGCTGGGTAGGTCACTGTCTTCGATAAGTAGGAAGTCAATGTACTGGATGTTAAGACCTTAAGACTGTAGGTTACAATACTAAACATTGATGCCAAGGTTAAAATGAAGTAAAACGACTCATAGAAGTGATGGTTTGTGTTCATACAGCCTCGTATGGAGTAACTCGCGTCAGTTTCTAATGATCAATCAAAGTAACTTGCATCAGAAGTCAACTTTCAATTTTGTTGGCGGGAACAACAACTCGAGTTGTTAGTTATCGAACTGAGACACAGGGAAGTGCCGTGGTGTCAACCCTGCCCAATAATTTCACCACCTGATCCCAGTTGCAAACTGATAGCGATAAAGTCGGTACCGATCTGGCAGTTATGTTTAGTTCGGATGTCTTTTCGTGTAGACACGGCAGAAGAAACTAGGGTTTTAGTTGGTTGATTCCCATCTCCTGTAAACTGAGATATTTTTACTACTTTTTGACGCTTTGAGAAGGAAACTAGCTACCTACGACGACAATAACTCGTTCGCGAAATGTGCATGCTTAATCTCGTTTCCACCTTAAGTGCACAAGAACTTCAGGGTCACAGAAATCGGTCCGTTGTGGCGAAAATTTGGTCTCTGGAACGCATACCACCCTAAAAAATTTGTGTTTACGCGGCTGCTTAAAGTCTTTTGTAGTCATTATTAGAGTTATCGTTATTAAGCAAGTGCTTCCTGACTAAATAACCATCCGATTGTTGATTGCTGCTTTCTGTGCTCAACTCGCCGTTCTGAGGAAGTGCAACAATCCAAAGCCTCGCAATTTGAAAACTTGCTTCCAAATTCTCGTTTTACTCTTTAATGAGATCTTCTGTCATTTAAGTCTAATGCTCACCTTTAACTTTCTTTAACACTATCACTGTTATTGTCGTCAAAAAGTTCTTACCTTGCGCTTGTCTTTTGAACAAATGGTTTAAAAATATCTACTCTCACTTGAATACTGCCATTAATCGCTATGTTAAGTTAAACAATGTACCTAATTCTCAAGAGGAACTACCAACTTACATTAGCAAATTTGGGAGCGCAATTTACTTTTGATGAACACAGTGATAAAAATATGATCACATTTTCTCATAATAATCTCTTGATACTCCATAAAACCCTGACTAGATTGGACAAAACATCTACAGATAAAAATGTACGTACATCACACTTGTAACATTTCCATGGTGAAATTCTAAACAATGATTACTCTTTGCCAATCTAAGTCTGATCTGATTTGATGCGCTAGTATTCAAATAGTTACATTTAAAGATATCATATTGTTTTCCTGTTTCAATGTACACACAAATAATATTTACAATCAAACAATTTTAGTTTTGAAATTACCATATCTAACTCTGTCTATTGTCTACTCTGTGGGGCAACAGTGTTTCAACAAATCTCAAACTATGAACATCAAAGTAATTTAATACTTACTTTCAAACATCTAACAAAAAGAACTTCATACCGCTTTATGCACATCAACAATAATGAACTAGGGCACAGACAGACAGACAGACAGACAGACGTGTGCACACAAATTTATACAGATTTCTGCATCACATCAAAAGTAGTTCGACAATGCAGTGTCGGCTAACAAAGTAAAATCTGAAAATTTCTTACGGGACAAAGTCCTCTAGGGTGAAGAAACACAAAAATCCACTTAATTTGAAAACTGGGAAGTACAGAATTTCAATTAAACATTCACTGCATGAACATCCACTGTTTTAAGAACATGGCAGTTAATAGTGTCTTTAGACAAGTCAGAAAAATCGAAATGGATAACAAACTTTAAAATGAAAATGAAAAGTTAGAAAATGACACTAGCACAGCAAAAAGAATGAAATTTTACAAACATGGAGTCAATAAGCATGTCCCTTGTCTACATTGAGAATACATCAATTTAACAATACAGGTTTGGAGAAATTTATGAACTGTATCATGTTCCAGAGCAACACACAAACGTATTTTATGCCTAAGTTACACCATTTTACTTAAAAAGTACACATAAATTGCTCGACAAAATATAAACAATCGACGCCCACGTATCTATAATTTTCTTATAATGATTGACTTCATAATCATGTCTTGTAATAATTGACTTCACAATTAATTAGGTTTGTATGCTTCCACATTTAAATTGTGTGTAGAAAATGTGAGTCCTGTATAGGAGATGAATGCAACTCTAGCTTGGCTCTATCTTGGCTCTAGAAGGGCTCCAAACTGTTGATGGAGCACCTTATTACAAGAAAGTAAAGCGATATATCAATTAGGACAATTCTCCATTCAACGTCAATTCATTTCGTGTCCACTTATATACGAAAATGGCAATTTGAACACTTCATCAAGAGAAAATCCCTTTGTGTAGTCGTGGCAAAGAAGCATAAAAAAAAGAAAATTCTCAACATCAGACAAGCATAAGGTGTCTTGAGAACCAAATCACATGTACAATGTTCGTCGTTTACATCATCTTCATCACTCACACCCAATTCTTGCAAGATTTCCTCCGATTTGTCTACTTAATCATTCAAAAGTGCTGTTTACAGTTTTGTTTTGAAGACTGACATTCTCACTGCGTCGTCCAATACAAATGACATATCTAATACTATTTCTAATCCTCCTTTTACTAATAGTGACTTTTTGGTTCATTATCTTTTACCCCCGTCATTACCACTGCACAATGACACAAATCATACCGAATATGCCACAATATTTCCAGGGGCACATGGCCAAATCTTGAGGGTGCCAACTTTCTAGGTAACATCTTTTGTCCAGCAACAGCAAACCAATCATGCACATTGTTATATCATTCACTGCTCTTATTACAGGATTCCATTATTCTGTGCTTCTGTCGAGATGAAAACTATGCAATGCTGATTCTATTTCAAAGTGTTCTACAAATGTATGAATTTTTATGGTATTTCAATATTTGATGATTATTAGAAATCTATTGACAAAACACACTCAAGAGCAAGGAGTCGCTTGCAATTAAGATATTCAAATAACGTGATATTTACAGACAAATGTGAGACCTATTTAACGCGAATTTGAGAGTGGGTGTTGGAATGTCCTTCAATTAGATTACTTTTGAGAGACACATTTTAGTTGAAGAGTAACTCTCGTTGTTGTGGGGGTGTTTAAACATTTAACGCGGCACAAATAAGGGCCAAAAATATAGTTGGTGAAGCATATTACGTATCTTTATTGCAACCAATAAAGTGGAAAAGTATGAAGCCGGGATTCAAACTGAACCGCAAGGGCAAGGCTTAACGATCCGTGTAAAACTACAGAGACCTACAATTCTCTCTTGATGGTAGATTACAGGCGATGTTAGTAAACTTAAGAATTTCCGGCGCACAAACTAACATCCATATTGTCTGCGATGTTTTGGCTGGAACAGTACTATCAAACATTCCATAAACAACACAAGACATATCCAACACAACTATTCAAATGTCTGGAAAGTATTCAGACTTTGAAGTGGTAAGGCTATGGGTAGGTTCACTTTACCAGTGAATGCAACTGTTGATAAGAATGTCTACCACAAGCAGGCCAATCATTACAGGACAATTATGGGAAAAAATGAAGATTCAGTTTTAGCTATTACAATGTTTTAGTTTTAGCATCGCAATGGCTCATGCCTTTCCCGGTGAGCTTACCTTGAATGACCAACCCCATCCAAACCCCATCCAAGTATATGCCTACATCTAATGTCACAATGGTTGACAGGGGTGAAAAGCATGTATCAGTCGCAGGCTGCTCTGATAAAGGTTTTTTAACCACTACTGGGGATATGTTACCCTACTAAGTGATCTATACTGAAAAAGTAAAAATTCTTTTCCAAAACTATCGCTAACAATACTTAAAACAAATTCCTATTTTCGTTCAATGAAAACACATTGGAGCAGCGAGTTGGAAACGCCAAAACTAATTAATAAGACCCCTGTATCATATATCAATGAAGTCAAAAAAGGCTATTGCTCCCAGGAAATGCCGGTTAATGTGTGATGCAAGGTGCTGTGTGTTGGCATAGTAGTCATCATCGACAGTGGTGAAGCTGGTCCAGAACAGTTGGTCCTGCTCTCAAGGTTCAGCAACAGAATAAAATGCTTCAAAAACCACACCCAGAATTAAGCCTACATTCCCTAAGTAATTTGCCACAACTTTGTAAAGCAAAGTTTTCATTTACGGTAAAAGCTCTATTAGTTAATTTGGTCTGCACAAATTTCATTCATGCTACTTGTTGCATTCTTTTAATTTTTTGAAGTAAGACAACTCAGCAAGTGAGGGTGTAACTACCATGAAACTTGCAAAGGAAAAATGGCAATACGGGATTTGCGATCAAAGTTACCTCAATAATTTGCCAAACTTATAACTGTGTGCTTATTTGTTTATAATATGTATCACCCAGGTCCTTTCACATTGGGCAATACTTAAAAAGGCATTTGCCATCACATTGTACACAAGATGTTATACAACCTATTTTGCATGTGTAAAACAATGTGAATCTATGCTCCTTTACTTGAATTTTTAGCGACACAAAGGTACTTTGTTTTAAATTCAAACACATAAATTATATATAAATTATCCAAAATCTTTTACGACCAGCTAATATGACTACAGCTCTTAAGATGGATGAAACTCCACTACGACCTGTGAAAAATCCTTCACCTAAAACAAATTAAAATCCAGCTTTTCAATTCCATCTTTGAACAAGGTATCAATCTGTCACTTTAGCCTACTTCCTCACATAATTTACAACTTCACTTCAATATTTGGATAAAAATGGATCTCTTATACTGGTGATAAATCATGCCATATTTCAATCTAAACCCTTATTCTACTGCAAGTATCTGATTTTTGAATAAAGCACTCTTCTTTTAGCATATTCTTGTTACAATACACTTTTGTTGAATGTCTGCATTAATATTGATCTGCAAAAGAAACAGGAAATAACAAAAGTCACTACTACTATTCATAACCAATACATATACATATACACTGACACATACGTCTATGCATGCACTTGCATTCCATTGTGCCCCAACCCCAACACAGACCCCAGTTAGGGAAAGCCTACCCCACCCTGACCCCAACATAGAACTGTTGGGGACTGTGAGGTCCAATTCTGATTGTGATTCATTCTCCTAATGGACAATAAAAGAAACTGAATTATTGCATCTAGCGGCCTAAATTAACTGGCACCTCCATGTGGTACAGCCTTCTACCCCAAAATGCAGAAAAATTATTGTTTTTGAAATATAATTTGTGGGTGCTTACCTGTCATAGTCTGCAATTGCCTTTTGACAGGGATGGGGATGCATCAGTGTTGTTTATGATGATAATGGGCAATGATTCAAAATGACAATAGGTTGACCTAAAATGATGCTTCATAAGTTTGGTGTCAAACTGAGGAACTTGTTCATTATCCACCATTATCATCAAAGAGATGCAAATGTTGTTTTTCCTTCTTTAATATATTTTTTCATGTTGCATCTTTCTTTTAGAAGACTGTTGTTTTAAAGCAACTGTTAAGTCTTGATATACAGATTATTTTTTCCTAGAATCTATAATACCTACTCCAGTAGGTTTTTTAAACGTTTCTTGTGGCATCGGCGACAGAATACGTTTTTTTGTTGTGAATATTAACAGTTGCAGTATCTCTTCAAAGCAGTGACACTAGACTAGGGCTAAGCTCCATGAAAATGCAGTTTAACTTAATTCTGGCATCATAGAAAGCACCCAATGATTCGCAAAGACTGTCTCTCTCAGAATGACTCAGTCCTTGAGTTACATTTCAACAACGATAATTTTTCTACATTTTTTGGTAACAGAAGAGTACAATTGCAACCAATTATTTCTGATGCTCTTCAAAGTCATTCTCACTGGCAGCTGTATCGCCTTGACGGCAGAAGGAGGTAACAAATACCTTTTAGCCAAGGTTCCCAGATGTGGTAATTTAATATCCTTCATTTTCCAATAGGACAATGGACTGTAGTTTGAATTAAACCTTGGTAAGACTTACGCTGAGGTTGGGTAGGCTTCCCCAACTGGTCAAAGTCGGGGTCTGGGCCTTGACCAAACACTACCACATCTCAATCAACTGTTTTTCTAAGCATCCTACAAAACAACTATGCATATTTCTTTCAAATTAACCTGATTACAACAAGACTGCATATGAATCAGCAATTAATTAACAGTTTAATGTTAGTTGCTTTGATGAGATGATCAATGTTCTTCTTATGACAAATTTCAGATAGCATGCTATGACCAATGTAGACTGATTTGTATACCACCCTGAAGTGTTTTCTTAGAATTTTGCAAATTTCCATTAGTTTTAAGTCATGCTGATTTTCTTCTCTAATCCAACCAATAATAACTGTGTTTAAAATCATAAATGAATATGTAGCTGATATCACGAGATCCAACAAAAAATTCAACAAAACAAGATAATACTAAGAATAACCAGACACAAAAGTTGCACCAGTAATTTGATTTATGTACATAAAAGACAAAATTCATATACAAACAATCAGGATAAAGCATGAGTGAACCCTAACATCATATTCAAGGCAAACTGCAGGAAAAAGCCACTGAAAATTGCCCCTCAGGTGTAAAAAACATTGCTCTAAAGCAATCACTGTAACCCTAATAATACATAAATAGTGAACGTGAGATTCCCAAATATTTCCTAGTGCCCTATCAAATTTAAGGCATTTACTACATAAATACAACACAACGATCTTCAACATTTTACAATCCTAAAATTCTTACGGACGCATCGTGTTGAACACAATAGACATAATCAACCAATACTACAGTACCATCATACACATGGCAAAAGTAAGGTTTTAGATATGATGTAAAATTTCTAAGGGTTCAACTTCATCTAACACGCCAACTTCATCTAATCTATGATCTTAGGATATACTAATAAATTTATTCTGATAGCAGTTCAAAAGTGCAAATATGACCTGGTCTTATTTGGTTATTTCTCCCAGTATACCAATCAGAATTGTGAAATATTCAGCTTTGTTCAACTCTTGCTGTTTGTACCAACATCATACCTTTTCACTATTCTCAACAAATCCTACACAATGTGATGGGTAGAGACCCTCATTTGCTAACTGGATCTCTTTGAAACTTGCTCTAAGTTAACTCTCCAGAGTGTCAATAAACTACTGATTCTTCTCTATGACCTTTGATAGCAAGAGGCTTCTGAATTCTTATTACATGTAATGGAGCTTAAACTCTGCTAACTCTGAATTTAAAGAGAATCTCTTGAAAAGCAGCTCAGAAAAATCTTATAACTAATAACATGGTAAACCTCAATCATCGGAGCCTTGGCATCAACAAAGAGGAGGATTTTCAGGAATTTGTATCAAAGTTGTTCACATCCCTCAAAACTAGGCTTGAGAAGGAGAAGCGCACACCATGGAACAATAGAAATCCACAAGAAGCCAGTAAACAATAAGCATTTTCCCAAACAAACTTCTACTGAAATTCCATTGATTACTTTACTACAAACAATTGTGTAAGTCAACTCAGGTTCCTGCTGGCTACATCTTTTGCCAAAGATGAAAACTCTCCTTCCTAGTCCAATCCTATCTCTGCTTGCACCAATCTTACAGACGTAACCTACACACTTATTGGTTTACAGGATGACCTATAGAGGTCAAGCAAGTCATTGGCTCTAAGAGATGAAAAAGTTACTTGCTTCAGAAATAACCAACCAGAACAATGGTTGGAATTACCACTTGACAGGAGCTGTTCAAAAACGAAAACTCGTCTGCAAAATAGACATGCTTAAGCATGCTGATGTTGCTAACACCAATAGCAGCAAATATACACCAACTGCATATGACAAAAAATGGTGACAAAATTGTAAAAAAATTCTCAGGTGATCTGCTGATAGCTGAGAACAGGTAGTGGCATATTCAAGCAACAACCTTTAATAAGTAAGTCGCATTCAATGAGGCTACCTTGATTTGACACACAAATGCTACCTCATTTTGTAGTTTTGTAGTAACACTCCCCTTACTTGTCAGGTAAACAAATGATAAAGTACTCAAATGGACACCAAAAAGGCCAAAGTACCAAAGGCCAAAGTATCAAAGGACAACAGATGGACAAATCAGTGCAGACCAACAAAAATGGCAAGGTTACACCTGAAAGCATACTAGTGCAGTATGATAATACTACCTAATAGTGAAACCTAGAGAGAACTATCGCACCATTTTGGATTTACTAAGGGCAAATGAGAGTACCCAGTCACTGATTCAGTAATCAGATATACTCCGAAAAGTACCGTTTAATAAAAATCACGTTTTTTTTTTTATCCAAAGCATCAAGTACTGGTACTGTTTCGAATAACCACGTTTTATACATGCAAGAATAACACAGACTACATTCTTTACGCAAATACTTATATTGCTGTCTACATACCTGTCGACTGTGTGTGGGTAATCATAGATGAAGCAGATTTACACTTTCTGGGGGGGTCATGTGTAGCTTCTGCTCAGTTGATACATTGCTAACCAAACTCACTTTTTCTGGATTTTCCCCCTTGAAACTTTGTGTCCTCTTCTGGGCAAGTTGTGTGAATCCATCTTCATCCTCATCAATAGCAAGATCAATCAACTGACCACTTGTATGCAACGACTGTGCTGGTTCCATCCCTGTGTTGTTCACCGCGACGGGTGGAGGACGTTGGTATGCTGGGGCGCGTCTATCACTTGATGACATTTCAGTCCAGCTTCGAACCCGGCCAGAATCTGTAGAGCATTCACTCTGTTTGGCATTAGTAAGGCGTGCCCGGGCATTATCATGCACCTTGGCAGGGTTCTTTGATACTGATGTCGCAGCTGTGACGTCATGACGAGCACGACCATCAGGGGCCGATAACGTCCGCACTCGGGTAACCTCTAAAAGGTTTTCTTTCACTTTCACTGCTTCATTGCATAACTTGGCCATTTCCCTTGCTTTCAGTGGACTTTCGGAATGAAAAATATAAGCTCTAAATGTTGGATAAGGGTCCTCTTTGACTACAAAAGCAAATGCTCTGTCGTGTTTTCGATCTGTGTTGCAAAATGTAATTGTATCAATTGAAAAGTAGGCAACCTCTTTACGCTCTCCTTCGATTACCTCTAATATTGATACCTTGTCACTTGATATTTGCACAGAAACTTTAATCTTGGACGAAAATGCAAATGGTTTATATTTTTCCGTGTACATTTTATCAACTGCAACGGCCGTATTACTGCTACCATGACCATTATGTGTTGGTACTGTAGTTGATCCAAGGTAGACAACATTGAATTCAACCCCAGCAAGAACTGTATCTTTTTCGTCTAAGTCCTCTGGCTGGGCACGTCGATATCGCGTTTTCGCGGACATGTGTTGAATTAGTAATCAATGCTCTCCTTACTTGTCTGGCAACTCTGGTTATCTTGTCACAATCCGAAAAGTAAATTGACAGACAACGTGCACCTGACAGATAACTAGCTGATGCCCCTGAGCTATTGTTCGTTCCCCTGTTGGAAGACAGGAGGCCTGAAATCCTTTTTGTTTCAATGTAAAGACCATCTTTTGTCAAGGAAAGAAACCTGCTGTGATATGTTGCAAACTGTAAAGGTGTCCAATAGCAATTTCCTGTGCCAAAGACAATCCACGTCTGTCAATTAATGATATTGCTCCTCATATCAAACCACCTTCATTTCCGTCCATCACAGCCTCCTTTTCGGTCCATGGCAAGTGACAATCCTTCAAAAGCCAACCCTGATTGTATGGGGCGCCCACGCAGACAATATTCGGTGCACAAACTTATTTTCTATTTTCCATTTAGTTTTTCAAAAATATATCCCTTTCCCCGGGTTTGCGGAATACGGAATCCCTTTTACAAATCCTCCCTAGGATGATTTCACCATAACTTTCCATTGGTAAATTTCCCCTCTGCATACTACCTTCTGCCAAAAATTACTGTTTAAAGCACGTCTAATATCTGTTGTTCGCTGGTTCTTGCCAAAATGTTGTCTACGACTGTATAAAATGGGTCTTAGGGTGTAGCGATAGCCAATTGTTGGTCGTAGAAAGCTTATTTCATGTTTTCAGAAAACAGTGTTTCTACCTGGCAACCGCTATGAGCCATGTTTGCTTTGGTGTCGTGTCACATGTGAAGAAGGTCTATTATTTTTTTCCATGGAAAAATCTGCTGAGATAAAAAGGGAAAATGGGTTTAATAAATATTACTCATGAGCGGAGCATTCCCACAATAGGGAGGAGAACGGCTTCCCGGCCAGAGACTAATGGTGACAAGCCCCTCTGGCTCATCAAAACACAGTTGCCTCTTCAATATTGCCTATCGACCCTCCAGTATGCGTTTTGGGGTAGATAGTAGGGCGGACGTAAGTCTCAACCCACCAACTCCTGTTGATAAACATTTTTCTGTTCCTCTCAAATTTCAAGCAGTAAACGAGACCTTCATTTCAACACATGGTGAGAAACCCCTCACATTGGATATCGGACTTTATCATTGCTGATCTGCCAATGTCCATGCTTGAAGCTGATTTCCTAGCAAAATTTGGTTTAAAAGTAGAAGTAGCTCACTGCCAATTGATCGACACTACAGCACGTTTAGTAATTCGTGAACTACAATATTCTTCATCTTCACCTTGTCCTGTCCACGCTCTACTTGCTGCTTCCTCGCCATATGAAGTCCTGTTCGACAAGTTTCTAGACATTGCTCGTTCTAAGTACAAGGATACAGATATCAAACACAATGCCACACATCACATCCATAGTCCAGCAAATTTCCAATAGTCAAAACTGTTCTCACAAGTTATTTTTGAAAAACAGGAGCAAATACCTCGTCAAAATCAACAATCCCTTCTTGAGTAAGTCCACAAGCTACATGTCTGCCATTAAATTTATCAATATCAAGTTCTGCTGAACCGTTCTGCCACATCATTTTGTTCAGGTGTCCATGGAGTACTGAATTTATACTGAATTCCATCCTCATCACAAAAAAGTATTCATTTTAGCAAAAATATGCTCACTCCCATTGTCAGAGCAGACGTTGTGCAGTTTTTCATGTGTTTGTTTTTCAGGCTATGCCAGATACTTTTTAAATGCCATCAACCAGATATAAAAGGACACACATTTATATCTATGCCATGAACACATCTGCCTTTTTCATGATAAAATATGTGACAGCAAAACCTGATCTTGTCATCAAAAACATGACTCACGATTTTGATCCACCAGTTGAATACCAATTCAACACACCAGCATCCGAATAAACAATGTGCAGTGATCTTTTACGTTGACAACTCGCTTTTTCAACATGGCTTTCGACGTGCTTTCACATAGCACATCCCGAGCATAACTAGTCAAAGTTTCCTGGACCAAGCTCCAAACCAGTCACCGTGCCCTTATTTGACAGTTTGTATAAACTTTCCACATTCCGATTTTATCTTTTCTCTCTTTTGGTTCATTTTTCGACTCTGTTTTGCTGTCTTATCAGGTACTATTTTATACTCATGGGTAACTACTATATGCAGTTCCACCTCGAGCAATGACGCATCCATTTTTGTATTTCCTTCTAACGAATTGTTCAACATTGCAGCACTTAATTTTGTTTTTCTTTCTGCCTTTCTGCCTTTCAAAACATCCGATTTTATTGGACTCCGTTCATTTATTTCCCTTCAGTTTTCCGGGAAATACAATTGGAACGCTAAAGTATTCCAGCATGTGGTAGATCTGTAAAATATAAACGTATGTATGATCTATACATAAAAGGCAAACACGTGCTTTTTTCCCTTCGTTCAATGTAAATATGGTTGACGAAAATGTGAGACTGGTAATATGTTGTAATTATGGTTGATTTACGGCAAACCTAAGCCCTATTATGACTATATACGCTTACAAAATGTATATCTAATGTATTAGACCATGTCAAAAACAACCACTCTCTCTCCTTAAACGTTTGTTAGCGAATTCGATATTTCGATGTTTTCCTCGCGGAACTATTGATATTTACTTCACTCGATTTTATGTGATCAAGGTTTCACCTTCGCCAGTACCAGCTATCATCATCAACGCATGCATGGATATTGAAATTGCAGGAATAAGCAGAGTACAACGTCAGGGAGTATTAATCGGCCTTTTTTCAACTTTAATTCTAATTTACCCACTTAAGGGAACGCGATAGGTTGCAAGATACTTGGCTACGTTGATACGTCATCATCTATACATCACTATCAACCACAGTTCACTTAGAAGGAAAAGATAGAAAAAGAAAAACAGCAGAGAAAGATCTTTAATCTGATACAATTTAAAAAGGGTCTTCATGATACTATCCTGCCTATTCAACGTCTTTTTTAAGAGGAAGAGAATCCAAGAGAGTCGTGTCAATACAGTAGACAAACAAGACTAAGAAAATCGATGATATATGATTTATATCCTTCTAATTAAAAACAAAACAAAAACAAAACAAAAACAAAAACAAATAGTGATATGGAAAATTTCTAGCATGCAAATCCTCCCAAATGTCCATTGCAAGAAGTAATTCGGTGAATATTTTAAAATGATAATGGTACTGCTAATGCACTCAGTATCGTTGTCTGCAATGTAAGAGAATTCTGTACGATTATCTTACAAGATGCCATGTCGTAAATGTAAAGCAAAATATTGAAGTACTGATGGTGTTAACTTATAATATTAATGAGGACAATACTGCATCACAAAATATCCACTCTTACATTAAAATTGTAGGTACCCAGGATGTCTATATAGTTGAATGGATAACCGGTCATGGGCAATTAAAAATTGAAAATCAAATAAGACTAGTAATTTACTACTACCCAGGAGTGATAAACTCCATTACATCAATTAAACAAATGATACGGTTTGATCAACCAAGGCTAGCCAGAAAGGCTAATCATATTTACTTTAGTTCAAGCAATTGTTACCAAAATAAAATAAATAAACTAATCATAGTTCGGAGTAAATAACTACACGTTGACGTAGCTCGGAGCTAGACCAACTCACCAAAATTAACCTGATGCCCGCGCTTGTCAAACATTAACTTCTACGTGTTAAATGATAATGACGGTATTATATGTCGCTTGCACCTACTTAACAAACTAGAAATTCCATCATCAAACCATAGATTACCCCAATATTTCAACCGACAGATCAACACAACTAATATAGTTAAATCCAGGTGCTTTTAATTGAACAACATTCTGCAACTAGTAAGTTGCTGCTTTATCTTGGACTTAAATGTATACGACCAAAATCATAATTCACTATAAGTATCTCAAAGTAAGGGAAGGGCGTACGTATTTCAAAAAGAGGAAACCATAAAAAGTGTTAGCAAGATCAATATAACTTTTTATCTTGATGTAGAGCCGTGTTGTAGAGCCGAAAACGCAATTTCAAGAAATTGATTCCTAACTTTACTTCCTACGTATTTCAGATAGTTTAGGAGCAAAATATTTGCCGATTTGTCATTTAGAAATCTTAGCAAGCAGTTCTTCCTACACTTATCACTCCGAAAAATGGTTTTAGCATTCTGCTATACTAACTCGGGCTTCTTGTAACATTGAAGGCCGCATATGCAAATGACTGCCTAAATTATCCTCCAGTATAAAGCACAAAACCTGTTCAACGTTGTGCGAGAAAAATACGCGTAAGTAGAATCAGCCCTAGTAAAAATATCCCACCTAGTGTAAACTGGGAAATTTTCGGGACCCCTTCTCGTACTGACACTGATACTTAATTGAACTGTGAACTTGTATATCACATTTCTTCGTCCTCCATACACACTCCTTTGATCCACTCTATTCCAACAGGGACCCAGTCAAAGTGCTTACATGTTTTTTTCAGTCAGTCATCATGCAAGAACAGGAACACGTGCACACAGATGGCATCAGAGTTCTTCAGAACATGCCCTTTGGTGGATAACTGACGAACAGAGGAATTAAGGGCGCTCAAAAACTACACGGCAACGAATGTGGAGCTGGAGCCGAACAGCGCGGGCCTTTCGTACGCCAGTTTTCATCTTGAGGAGTTACGTAACACTATCAATATCAAGAAGCACTTGAGTAGCAGCAAGCAGTCAATTCTGTTGGATACTCGGGAAACTTACTGAGGACGGCTAAGGAATGCTTTCTATTAAGCTTTGTTTCATGTCATTCTTTTGTCACAAGCATGGCTGGAAGATGCCATGGCCCTTTATAACAGGGCGATTCCATTCTGGAACTTGAAATTCCAGTGTATTCTGGGGCATAAGCGTCATCTCTTTTCAATTCTTAACGAAAAAATGAGCAACAATTGGGCTTCAATTAGATAAACGTGCTGAAATGTCCCCTTCTTCGTACGACATGCGTCATAACATGGGTATCAACCGATTTGCGTGATAATCTCTATCATTTGTCCGTTGCAGTGGTGTTTCTGGCTAGTTTTACCATGTAAGCATATGCGAAGGGCAATTTCACTATCGTTATAAGTTATCTGTCTTCATTTTCAACAGTTTTCACTCATAACGAGACTGGACAGTTAGTCATTACTCTCTTTGCTAAACGCAAATAAGACAAGTAATAACTGACTAACAACGTTGTGACGCACTTCTGATCCTACAAGTGAGGTTATCTGTACGTCACATTACCTTATTTAAAATCGTAGTTGCAATTCCAAACATGTAAAGCCACCTTAACCAAGCTTGCTTAGGTCATAGAAATATTTTTTACAATTTTTCTGCACGGGATTAAATGGTGCTAAACTAAACGTTCACGTCATAATGCAGTGATGGGGTATTTAGGCTGTTTTAATCTATTTTGACAGCACCGTAAATTGTTCGCACAAACAAGTATGTAGCATAAAAACCAATGGTTCCAGTCAATAGCCAGAATGTGCACACCATAATTGCTGAATAGCCAAAGTACAGAAGACTTGACACAAAGTCAACAATTTCCAGCTAAAAGAAGAAAAGATAAAACAACATTAATGCTTGTGCTCTAATGAACGAGATTTAAACAACAAAATCTCTCTTTATAGTCAAAGCATCTGAAAAGCGAGGAGAGTTCTTTAGAGTTCATGAAATAAGGTCATGCTTTAAGACATTTTTTATAATTTTTCTCCCTTACAACATTATATCGTATTTGTAAAAGGCACATTTTCCCGAAAAATGAGATTTAACATCATTCCACAACTTTCTTAACGGAAGGGTACGATCTTCAGGCTACGTTTGCGCAGTTTACCGAACAAATAGCTTCCTTAGTCTCTCCAAACAACTCCGAAAAGTAACCTTTTATCAATGGGGGTATATCAAATGAACTAGGGGAACCAATAGTTTTCTTTAAGGGTATTACAAAAATTTGGAGTTCTATGTTTGTTCAATGATAATGAAAAGATTAAATCATCGTTTACATCTTACATGCCACACCCTTTTATACCCAAAATTTTGTGATGCTCCTTCCATGTTTCGGAATAATCGAATAATCGTTAAATTTAATCTGAATAATCAGATACGAAAGAATGAAGCAGTTATTATCGCATAAACTAAAGATAGCTATAGTTTTGTGGATGTGATCGTTGATCCGACTTTACAGCATACACCAACTTCAAATTGGGTGACTTTTTTTCACGACGTATACGTATTTCACTCAGGAAATGTAGCTCTTATAAAGGACAAACTTATGTACAAATGTACATCATGTAAAAACTGTCTAGATGGATAACTTTAAAACTGTCGTATCTTGAGGTGTCTTACAAGAAGGTTTGCTATAGACACAGTGCAATTCCCTTCTGCTTTGGAAAGAAATATTTTCCAGAAATCATGGAAATTCCTTACATGTTTAAAACAGGATAACGTGACGCACATGTCAAAAAAGAAGATGAAAATATATCGAATTCAGCTTGGGAAAAAATCACTTACTTTCGTCACAAAATAAAAGATCGAGTACAAGAGAACATAAATAGCACATGAACCAGACATCAGGAAAGAACGCCACCACCAATGATAATCCTAGAATAAAATGAAAAGTGTAAAAAGTGAGTCAAACTGACGCAGTATACTTTCCTGAGTCGACATTATGTACAGACAAATTTAGAATTGCATGTGTGAATATAAATATGAAATAAAGGGATATGGGATGTTTATAAACATATTAGATGATCGATAAGTACGTCAGGGGGAACATGAATGAATGCAAAACAATTGCATGGACTCGTGGATACATAAAGGTCATGTTAGGTTCTTCAAATTTTCTAAAAAATGCCATTAAAACTGATATCAGAATAATATATTATTTATTTAGATATTGTACACTCTTAAGCACTTGGACATAACAGATTATACTGTCATTAAAGACATGATGGTCATAAATGGATAATATCTAGAGGTCATCACGTTCTGTCATGGCTCCATCTCCTGGCATATATAATACCATCACAAGAAAGACACTAGCAATAGTACTAAGTGCCCCACTCATGGCCACAAAAATAGCATTAATCAATACTTTCAAGTTCTGATATTTGAATAACCTATACACCGCAGGTTCTCGAAAAGAAAAAACAATCATTGTTTCTTTCATATTCATATTATTGTTTCTTTCAT
>JANTCA010011403.1:6697-27148 GCA_024741275.1 Chironex yamaguchii | reverse complement strand
TCTTTATTTTCCCTTTCTTTGTTTCCTTTCTTGCTTATGATTGGCTAGTTCTGCTACTTGTTTTGTATAAATAGGTTGCCATATACATTTCATTCTCTGAGGAGTGCCAGACGAAAAAAGCTCTTAAGTATGATTTTAGGGCAATTTCGCAAATTTTCAAGGCGATTTTCAAGTTTTGTAACACAAAAAGATTTTTCTTTTATTTGTTTGTCCCTTCGTTCTGTCTCCGTTTCAGTTTTTAAGGCCTTGTAAGTGTTTTCTTTCGTTATCGTTGATAACTAATCACAGCCTAGCCTTTAATGTTATCTCCGTATTTTCAAGTTTACTCTATTTCGTTGTCAAACTCTCATCTGTATCCAGTTACTAACTACCTGATTCAAGCTTCCCCTCAGTTTTCTCGCCTCCGTTGCTTACATAGAAACCTTCGTTCGCCTTACTTGCCCATAATTTGGTATTGAACTGTGGTACCCACTATATTTTGACATTTTTCATTTGACCGGTCTTGACGTTCACCTAGACCATCCTGACCAAACGCTGTTTACAACCACGTCGTTGATTCCACCCTTTGACACTTTCTGATCCATAATGATTGAACGTATATTTATTCACTGTGATCCTTTTCTTCCAAAAACCTTAAACTTAACCTAAATCTCTTGCCATCGCCCATGTGATTTGGCTTTTTGTAATTCATTATCCCACTTCAACCTTTTGTCAAACTCGGTAATAAAATTGACTAATGGCTCTATTCGTGAGGGCTAGATCCAGTGTGGGTGAGAGTACAAGCACAACGTATACACGAATAATCTTTTTGTTGTACAAAACGTGAAAGTCGTCTTGACAATTTACGACATTGCGCTAAAAACATACTTAAAAGCTTTTTTCGTCTGACACTCTTCAAAGTTTGCCATATATCTAAACGTTCTTTTCTGACGATTCATTCTCTGCAGAGTGTCAGGCAAAAAAAGCTTTTAAGTATGTTTTCAGCGCAATGTCGCAAATTGTCAAGGCGATTTACAACGTATACAACTGAGCAAAAATTATCCGTTTGTTTTGAGAGGAAATGTAGTCCATCACTGCAATTCTAGCAATGAATCATCCTTGTCTTAGTTAAGGTATCCCTAATCTTTTTTTATTTTGACTTTTGCTAAATATTTATAGTAATAAATATTCCGCAGTTTAACACATAAGCTCGAAAAAAGAACCTCGGTCCCACTCATTAGATCAGTCCTAGGCTATTTGTTCTACTTTGTAACTATTTAACCTCCTATTTTGAGTATAGGGTTCAATTGATCGATTAACGAATCAGTAAATCAACCAGTCAATCAATCGAAGCCATCTAAAAAGTTTTCGATGTTGAAATTGGACATTTTCTTAAAGGTAGTCATTGAACCTGCAATTACTTGCAAACAACTAAGTTTTTTAGCATAAATGATAACAGATGAGAAAATAAAGAATGATAAATTGAGATCATTTTATCCGCTTGTGCATATTATCCATAATACGGATGTTTTCGCTGCAAATGTGCAGTTGGAGAATGAATAAGGTATTTATATGAGCACAAGGTATCGGTTGTACAGTGTTGTCGATAACTCAAATCTTTGGTGATGCTCCATAATGAGGCACAAGATTGGCTACTTTGATATCATCTTGGCTGTGTTGAATGTTTCATGGCCTGTTTCTTCATTTACCTCCGGTATCATTAACAGTCTAATGTACCTTATTAGGGAATCGCATCTGCTTAGTTCTCACCGTAAACTATCATCTAGAGATAATTAGGTGTTTGGTACGCCCTTGACACAAAACCTTTCCTGTAAAACAATTACTGCAACTAAGTATCAACCGCCCTTAAATTTCTACTAGTGGTCATTAGAATTTAAGTCTTGTTTGCCTGACTGTTAGCCGTCTCTTTATTTCAGGGCACGCTAATCGGCTTTTCAACTAAATGTGCTTTTCGTAATGATCTGTTCGACGAAGGCTTATGCATGATATTTTTCTAGTGTAATTCACCCTTAAGATAAGGATAATGAATAACAACAATGCTGCCGATGTAGATTGGCAGGTGGTAGTGTTTATTAGTAATATCGAGAAAAGCAAAAGTTGATACCAAGTAATGATATTTTACTTCGTATCTTAGTTGTATATGAGAATTTGCCTTTTGAAATCCAAGGGTTTGTTGTAGGTAGTATAAAATAAATGAGTGCTTGCAATATCTATAGAAATCACGAGTAGTTTTGTAAAAGGGAATAAATTCAGTACACAGCTGTTTATATCATCAAAGCTTACACTTGAGGCAGCAAGTCAGGTCTTTTACAAAAGTCTCTCATGACGCTGATTGCGTGTTTTTTGTCGAGAAGGAAAGGAAACTTTTGCTAATTTAGTAAGTTGATTGTTATAACAAGCGGAAAGAAAACCAGACAGCTTAATTTTGACTGATACTTTGTAAGACTGAAAGGAGCCGAGAGAGAATATCTGTAGTTAGCAAAACAAGATGTCAACAAAATTGGAATTTATTCATTGTCGTGAATGTATTTTGTGTCGTTGCTTCATCATGTTCACCATCTGTTTTATTCAAAAATTGTGTACCATGATCTATGTTGAGAGAGGGGTCGAAAGTAACAGTGGATTACTCACTTCGTTTTGTAAGAAAGCCAAGTCTTCAAATAACAGCTTCCTTGTTTTGATATTTAAAGCAATGTTTTTGTATTGGAAACTTAAAAGATATATTTCAAGCGCTTTTTACGAAGGGAAAACGAGCCACCGATGTATTTTTGACCTGCAATATTTTGGTTGCGTAAGAAACAGACTGTAAGGACTGTCAACAACGTTTCCTAAACACTCTCAAGCTCATTAACCTCTTGATAATTAGAGACTTGCTTCTGATTAACTGTGATGAATGCCTTAATAAGCGTTGCCAAGAGAGAGTAATGAGTCTTTTTATACAATACAACACATCGTGATGTTCAACTTATTGTCTCTTAGACTGGTTTTTATGTCTTTTTAGTTCTTTATTTGTTTGCTACATGTTTAATTTGTCTTTAAAATGCAAGTCTTCCTCTGTTCTCAAGTGATGTGTCTTTGATGATACTACTCTCCCCGATTCACTGCATACGATGATTCACAAAGCTAGGTTTACGTTTTTATCTTGGTGTTTTTGGAGGTAGTGTACATCCAGAAGGATAAAATGTCGGCAAGGAGTTTGTTGTTCGGCTCCAATTGGCTGGCTAGTACGTGTTTATCTAAGTTTTGTCTCATATTTCGTTCCTTAACATTCACTCATGTTCTTTTCAATCTTCTGCCTGTCCATTATTACATTAGTTGCATCCCTGTTGGTCAATGTTCAATACCGTTGTATGCCGTAGATGCCGCTTTCACAGTATAGTGTACTGAGAAACCTTCATGATCTCCTCAAATCAAGACTTTGTAGATATATTACCTGTCTAAGCCTATTTTGTAGCTCGTTGCTACGAGCTAAACCAAGTGCTTAATGTTGTAGTCTATAGTGCGGAAAATAATTGGAGTGTAAGAAAAAAATTAATATGAGTGCAGATTGACAATGAAACACTGTAGGAGACAAAGTGCATAAAGTCATATAAACAACTGATGAGCAGTAATGTGACAGCGGAAGCAACAAATTAAACAGGAGAAAGTTGTCCTCGTGGTTAAGCACTCATCTGTTCCTATCAACACAGCAGTTGAAGTGTTCGTAGGTTCCCGGAATCTTAAATCGGTCATATAAGAAGCAAACCTGGTCAGCATGATTTACATTGGCTTGCACACTCACTGACCTCCTCCTCCTGCTGTCTTGGGGGAGTGAGGCTTGACAGCTTACTTACAGAAATCATGGTCCGCAAAACCTAAGGCAAACTCAGCCCTGGCATTGGAATATAAAACAGCAGGAGAATCGTGTTTTTTTTTAAGCTAATTGATTTTCAAATTCTACAGTATTAGAAAGAGAAGCACATCTTGGGCATGGTGCTAGCGGGCAGTCAAATTGCACTTAATGGTGAATACGAGTGGATGATGTGCAACAGAAAGTATTTTAGGTACGCCCTAGACTTGTTTGCGCGGAGTAGTGGAACTTGATACGGCTTAGCAGGTTTGTGTACGTTCTCTTTAGGTGATGCTGCAAGTGCCCTAGTTTCTAAACCATACAAAATATTTGTTTCAAAGTTGGTCCAAGCATATCTGTTTTACAGCAAAATATCATTGAGGTGAACACTATTCGTTGCAAAAGTGTCCTCTTCACGAAGGTGTTTATTTAATAACAATTTTTAAATCGTATGATCTAACTCATGGGTTGTAAAAGAATTTCTCACTGTGGTAATAAATTAAAAACTTTGACTCCAAGCGGAACAGTCATGAATATGAATGAAATTTTCGTACCCACCTACGGATAACACAACAAAATTTTTTAGTGTTTTTTCAGAGAGAGTGATGTAAATTTTCTGGCTCTTTTCTCTAATAGGTATTGTCTTTAGGCTTCTGGTGATGTTACTTAATTTTGCCACAATGTTGCCATCTAATGCGGGACATTTGCAGAGTTTGTCAAGGGTTGCAAGGGCTTCTACCAGGCCAACTGTCGCTGCTGCATTTAGTTTGCTATCACCTTTTTTCTGTGAAAGATTGCTTTCTTACATTGCCGGTTGTTTCGTTATCGTATTTATGCACTCAACTCTTGTTTCTTGTATTTAGTTCTGGTAATCAATAATAATTGGGTTCAGAAGTTATTCTTGTGTTATTGAAATGAGCATATTATTCAAGGATAGAATCAGAAGAAAGCTTCTGGAAATGTTTAGTATGTTTTGTACTATTCGTCCCTTTCATATTATAGGTACGCCTAGATGAAACGGTATAAACATAGAATTTAGAGGACTAGAATCCGCGGACTATTGTTTTGCGTTCGTTTTCAGCGGCGTAACAAGAGAAATCAAGATGGTAGCTCTTGGTTGGCAACAGCCGGTTCTAATGCAATATACAACGTCGCCTTTGCATGTTTTCCAAATTTGTGCATCGTGTGAGTGATGAACACCAGGAAATGCTGTATAGTTCGTGTTCCCTTGGCCATAATTAGATATCCCCTGTTTAGGGATGTAGTCCATAAAAACTACGTTCACATTCTTGAAGTTTTGTACAGGCCATCCTACAAGAAAGCCAAGTTTGTAATTATTGCTTTCATGGACCTAAGCCTTATATTTGAGGCCAATTTTGGCAGTCGCATGGAAATGTCAGTTTATCATGGAAAACAGCACTGGAAGTATCAAACATTTCATTCAGTGATTCACGGCATGGGGTTTTGATAAGGCTGTTTGCCTAGGACAAAGTTTCGATTTATGACCCGGTGGAAAACATAATTTGAAAGCTTACATGTGACACGCAATGTTTTCCTCTCCATACTGAAGATCATTTGTTGTTTTCCATTGATTTTTGCAGCCGTACACTGCACAAGAAACGACCATGATTAAAGTTTACTTTCAACTAAGACAGCTTTTCAAATCTGCGCGCGTTTTTGGGCTTTGCCAGGGCTACCATCTTTATTCTTCATGGTTGTCCCACATCAAGTGACTTAGCACGCATTCTAGTCCTCCTATTTCTATGGGTATATATCACAATCCTGTGAACACCATAAGGAAAATAACGGAGAAATCAGTTAGAATTTCATTGCGCATCTTACTCAAGAAGTAGTTCTTTTATCATCTTAAATTTCTATTACTCTGCCCATTTTAGAAAAGGCGTATAAGAGAAAAAAATTGTCATCCTGATATGTCTCACCCTAAGAAAGTGTTCGCTTTATCGGGTGTCCGCTTTATTAAGACCCCATTGGCATAGATTAACATTAGTTTTCATTACTAGAGTTTTGTAGCTTTACAAGTTTGTGAATATTGACATCTTTAGTCGGACTTCATTGTGTGTAACCCGAAACGTTAAAATTTTGTAACTCTTAAGTGACATTGGAAAAGTGGTTTTAGTCTTTGATGGTGGAGTAGAAGACGTTTCAGATTCGTTTTTGATTTATTGCAATGAAGTCCAATAAGAGATGCCACATATTTTGAAGACTTACGAAGGTCCACCACTTGATGCAAGTAACCCCGATCAATAATATAGTTTGAGTCGAGTTTTTCTAACAAGAGCCCAAATACCGTTTAATTGTCTAATTTCTAGAACATTTCTCTCTTTTACAACAACAAACGTCTCAGTACTGAAAGTTTCTAAATTTGTGTACTGAGTACTCAAAGTTTCTTAAACGTTTCTTAATTCGTAGGGATATTAGAGTCAAATTAGAGCTGGAGTTGGGACGTATTACAATTATGTGTAATTTAACTTTGAATTAATACAATAGCATCGTACCCACCACGTTGATTTAACGGCTGGTCGGAAAAGAGTTTCTGTGTACAATACAGTTGTTCTTACATAAATTTGTTAAAATTGGATTTATTTCGTTTCGTCATCGTCTTCAATAGCCACACAATCGTCCGTGCCATCCTGCATTTGAAGGATTGTTTGCTTACAATGGCAGGAACTGAAGAGTATAAGCATGCATATAGTCGTCTTTCTGATTAGTACAGGACATTATTGCTTGCAAATGTAGCTTGGCTACTGATTGTAAATGTAAGTTTTGTAAAATTTAATAGTCGGCACTGAAATATTAACTATTCAGCAGTACAGCGGGACAGAGTTTCTTACTGAGAGTTTGTATGGGAAGAGAGTGGAATGAGCAATTAGGGACTACGAATGTTACTCCGACATTGTGCTAAGGAAATGTTAAATGCACTTGTTATCCTAGCAGGAGAGACAAAGTATTCCTTGATGTTGGAAGAGAAAATTTTAATTGTTTCAGTTATTTGATGGGTGATTCTATTTAAGGTAGAATTTTTCTAGGTTTAGAAGAAAAATTAGGTTTATGGCGGATGCAGTCACATGGTTGACTCGTCTGAATCTTTTGTCCAGCATAAGCTCCTATAATTTTCAACATATGTGTAAACAACTCAAAAAACACATAAGTTCATAAAAATTGAAAGGAAAGGGTATTATCTCATGCTTTGTTAACTTTTCAAAGATTTTGGGCTAAGACTAAACGACTGTTGATGAACGATAATTTCATTACCAGAAATTCATCTTTCTTTTTTTATTGGGCATTCTTTGTTATGTGTAATTCGTTAAGAAATTCAGTCCTAGGTAAAGATTTATACGACAAAAGACCTGAGACCAAGACCAAAAACTTACAGGGAGAAAACTTCTCATATACACACTAGAAACCCTTGACTTCCAGTGACAGCCCATCCGTTATTATTTCTTTTCATTTCTGTATTTCTTTTCCTTTTACGCCATTCCTTCTTTTCCGTCTTGTTTCTTCCTTTGTGTGTCCGTTTGTCTCCATTCTATGCCGGTTTGCTGACAGTTTTCTATATCCTATTTTCTTGTATATCTTACGTACATTTATATTTGTATATCGTATTTACTTTCATTTTATCGCATGACCAAAAAATTCCTTTATAGATCATTTTGCTTTCCAAAATTGCATTAACGTTTCAACATTTTTATTTATGGCCCCACGGCACCACGTTATTGTAACTGATTATTTATTTTATAGATCATTTTTGGAGGCATATGTCGAAAGGATACCGCTTGAAAACGATAAAAAAGCCAACAAGGTCATCTGCTTATGCGAACGTCACGGATTAGACTTACAAGGTGAGGTTTCATTTCTTGGTTCCTTGTGTTTCGTCAACCTTCCGTTCTGCTGAGGACACAAAAGTGTGCAGGGGATAAGCTTCTAGGAGATTCCTCTGTGAAATTCATAAATCTGCAAGCTTTCTGTTCAAGAAGTAATTTTAGATAGTTGTGATTTACAATATACTTGTATTTCCATGCCCTTCACCGGCGTTACAACTAGTAACATGCACAAGGGAACTGAACCTTCTTTTTCTTTCAGCAGTTGCCTCCTTTCGCACGAAGGCAGAATAGGACACCCCTGCTGAAAACATTTTGTTAATTCTCTGGTAGGCTTCCTACCATTGAAATGTTGTTTGCTCCTGCCCCAAGCGTTTGCGACTAGATGTCATATGCAATATTAATGCTCAAAATGAAGAGGGTACACAATTTTGACAAATGCAAGGAATAAGATTGTGTATTTCTATGCGTGTGCATGGAATTCTTATTACTTTGGTACTGAAATATTCGAAGTTACATCGGCGTAATTGTGAGCAAAACCCGAGTTCCTGGATTGGCGTAAATGCTATGAAGTCATCATTTGGCAAGATCAACTCTTTGAAATTGTCGTTTTTCTGAGTTGTACTTCAGTCCTATCAGAAAAACTGGCATCGAGGAAAGCGTGGTAATTTGCACATAAACTATCAAAATGCGAAAAAGCAAACATCGTTATCAGTCAATCCTAACTAGTCTTGCATCACGACATTGCTCTCATCTGATTATGGCCCATTATAATTAGAATCAAGCACTGATTCATCCCCTATCAATAGGCAATGGCAGACTATGATAGCCACAATTCATATTGCAAGAACAATATTTTTCCTCATTTTCGGATAATAGATTAGTGCAATTTCCACCAGCTATTTCTGGTGCGACTTTAGATTCGCACTCATTGACGGCTGTACCGGATGGTGATGGCAAGTACTTTTTTTAGCCAAGGCCGCGAGATGCAGTAATTCAGTGTCCTTCATTTTCCAATTGGACAATGGATTGCAGTCCGAATTAGACTCATCCTCGACCAGTTTTACGCCGGGATTGGGAATCCGCTTTTCCCGACCGGGGACGGGGTCATGGCCCTGACCGAATGCCAAGATCCGAAAAAAAACGTAATGCCGAGCATAACCTTGCTCAAGGGAAATCAAATTTGTTTCAGTCCAAAATGATGGATTACATTGTTTGCCATAATGTAGCGTGTCATGATTTCGTCTTAAGGGAAAGCTGAAATTTGTTATTTACTTCGGCTGTAGCCTTAAATCCATTTTTAGATTCTTTGCACTTTTTTATTTTTGTGTAGCCTGTCTTCCCATTGTCTATTTCTTGGTTCGTTGTACCCAAATTTTCAGTGATCTGCATGTTGTAATACGAATGTTACTTGTTAATAGGGCCACTTTGTGAGCAAATTGGTAGGAAAACACGAAACTGCGCCTCTAATTTCTATTTGGTAGGCAATAGCTTAATGGTGCTAACAGTCTATAATGACCTATGAGACTATTGCCGTTACTATGCGTACTCCTTTCTGTTGTGTTTTATAAATATACTCTGTATTGTGTAAAACATGATTAGTAAAAATAGGTATGAAGTGGTTCTGACACTCGCTCATCTTTGCTGGTTAATTTTGATTTGTGCCCCTCCTATCCCATTCAGTTTCAGTTTGCGCTGGTGGTCAGGGCACATCATTCACTGTCTATTAGATTGTTTTATGGCATTATATTCTGTTTAAAACTTTCTGCTCGTTTGAAGGCAAAGTGTCATTAAAATTTGAAACTATGCGTGGATGTGAAATGACCAAACAATGTTATTTTGCTTTTGTGTTTCTAAAAAGTCTGTTTTCTTTTTATTTTGCACTTTGTTGATGTCATTCCGACCCAACGCGTCTATAACGTTAATTAATGCAGCAACAAATTTCATCGCATTTTGGTTTCAATATCATTTGTATGAGAATAATTTTTCCATCTTTTAACTAAAATAGGTGTGCAACTATGGTTTCGAATAAAGAATATTGTTTATCTTTCTACGACAATTAAGCTACTGTTGCCAACTAAGCAATCGTCGTGGAGCATAACATGTATCTCTTAGAACTGATAACTTTTGAAAATAAATGAGCGCCAGCTAGCATTAGGATTCTTTTTTCACTGAGTTATATTCAGCTGCTCTCTTTGGTTTCTGATTGTGGGAATGTCATTACCTCCGCCAAGGAAGTAATGTTGTCGGCGGCGTTTGTCTGTTTGTTTGTTTGTTTGTCTATCTGTCAGCAGGATTACGCAAAAACTACTGGACGGATCCTCATGACAAAAAATCAGATGATCAGTCTTGATCCAAGTGAGATGCCATTAAATTTTTGGATCAATTCGGATCACCGTCTGGATACTTCGGCGTTTGTTTGTCTGTCTGTCTGCAGGATTACGCAAAAATCACTGGACGGATCCTCATGGCAATAAACAGATGATCAGTCTTGATCCAAATGAGATCCTATTAAATTTTTTGATGGATCCGGATTACCGTCTCGATACAAACAATCCTCAAAAATCGCAAAATGCTTTTCTATCATCGTTGGCTGTTTGTCAAAAATTATTTGTTAAACAATCTTTTTGTGGTACAAAGCTTGAAACCCGCCTTGAAAATTTGCGACATTGCCCTGAAAACATACTTAAAAGCTTTTTCGTCTGACGGTCTTCGCAGTATGAATCGTCAGAAAGGAAAGTATAGATATATTGCAAACTTTTTATATGAAACGTGTATCGAAACTAGATGAAAGGACGATCTAGGTGTGCCAATTATCCGAAAATTCTCGTCCTTATACATTTTGGTGCATTCTGAATGTTGTAGTAAGTGTTGACCTATGGCAGAATCGCATGTTTTTGCAATCATTTTTGCTTTGCAAGGTCGAGATGGCTGTTCTCTAGGAGAAATTGATTTCTTAATTAGGCAATTTTTATATCTGCATAGATTAAAAGAGCTGTAGTTAAGTGTTTCTCTGCCTTCAATCTCAGAATTATTTTCACGACTAGGAAGATCTTGCCATCCATTTATAAGGATTGTGTACCTACCGCACAAAAAAGCTAAAAAAAGTAAAGGACAACTTGTGAGAGTGCAACCAGCAGACACTCCGACATAGACATAACGGGAAACTAACAGCAAAGGGAGTGATCAGGAGAGAATGCGCTCTGTTTCGGGGCCTTCCTCTCAACAGATTTAACGTTCAACTCTGCATCCAAGAATAATCATACCTTTTCAGCCAAATCCAATGGCTTGCTCTCTCTATTGTTTCTTGGATGTTCTGAATAACTTCCTATGTCTCAAACCTAACTTGAGCAGCCAACCTTTCACTCTGTGACCAACGAAACCCCTACATCCCACCTCCACATCCCACCTCCATAGGGAAGTGTTTTGCTTGCCAGCCTGCGTTCTTACAATCCTCTAGGAGACCCTCATAACGCTTGTCCTTGCACACTTGCGCAGCATTGATATTTTCTTCATTTGGAACAGTTAGTAGTATATGTTTTTGTGTGCCGATGTGAAGTTCGGTATGTAGGTCGCACTTCTCAAGGATTGGGTGACAGGATCAAACGACATGTTCCAGCCAGTGTACACCTTTCTTGTTTATGATTTGCTAGTTTTGGTTGCCAAAATGGTATATAAAATACAAAATGGTTGCCATATATATGTACTTTCCTTTCTGACGATTCCTACTCTGAAATGTTTCAGACGAAAAACGTTTTTAAGTATGTTTTGAGCGCAATTTCGGAAATTTTCAAGGCGAAAATCATTTTTCTGCCAATATTTGGTTTACTAGATAGTGGTTTTGTGGGACAGTAGGTGGTATCTTGTATCGCCTGACAAATGTAACATAACCTATGATATAGAGCCCCTTTCTTTTGTGTGTGTCACCCGGTCTTTTCTGTCACTCTTTCAGCCTTGGCGTAGGTTCTGCAGTCTCGTTCAAACTGCTTTCACAATTTTATTTTATTCGGTTTTGATTTTGATTTTTAGCCAAGAGTATCTGCAAAGTGATGGGGATGAGGGCATTGAAGAGAGGTAAACTCGGAGCTGCATTGTCATGGTGTGTTCGTGCCAAGGTGAGGGAGTTTGTGGTATTGTTTGAGCGTCATATTTGATAAATTTCCAGGTTAGGTGGTTTTTTGTCACGAGGAATTTGACACAGCATGTATCCTAACGAATACTTTCCTTTACTATGTATAGCAGCGGATATTCATGAAGGGCAGAGATGTAGCGTTCGTCTTAATTTGATTTTGTTTCCTGTTGCTGCTGTTGGACGTCTTGATGACGTCACTAACAATCGCACCTAGTCCCTTTCAAGGGTAGCGTATCTATTGTATCTCCTTTCAATCATCATTTGTCGAGAATTTTTATAATTTTTTTGGTAATGATTACTTAGCTATTTTTTTGGTAATGAAACAAGATGATAGCTATGCATTTTCATGAAGGACAGTAGACAATCTTATTTGAACAATCTTCGTGATGCAAAACTTGAAAATCTTTAGATTGTCAGATGAAAAAATCTTTTAGGTATGGTTTCAGTGCAATATCTCAAATTTTCAAGGCGATTTACAAGGTAAGGATTTTGTGATATTTCTGTTAGCTGTTGGAAACTATTACAGTGCAATTGTCAGACATAATTGTAGTAAACATTCCAGTAAACATAATGATCACCCATTGACTGAACCTAGTCATGTATCAGAGACGTTTTCGCATCGGCTTTTATGTGTTTTAGACATTGAACTACATATAAAAAGTCTTTTTATATGTAGTTCAATGGTTTTAGATTACTGCCAGTGTGTTCTTGATATTAAGGAATTACAATGAGCGGGGGTATGATACAGTTTAAGTATTTTGCTTTCCTTGTATCCTCCGTTTTAGTTACAAGTCGCGTTATTTCGATATTTGCGACATAAAAGGATTTATTCATCTTATTTTCAATAGGACCCAGTTTTTGGAAGCATTATATCAGAAAGGTATCATTTATTTTATTACAGTAGCAATTGATAAACCAGGTATAAGATGTATTTTACTAATAAAGATTAGACCCAAGCCGATAATCTTCAAAGAAAGAGATATGACTTTAACCACTAAACTATTACTCTGACATTTTGTCAAAAAACAATTGACATCTTCAAAGAAATTATTGGACAAGACATTATAACAGAAGTATATGTAGTATTTTTAGTACAATGCATTTTAGACGACCTTGTAATTAAAAGAATTAACATGCCTCTTTTATTTCACTTATGTACTTTCAGTGGGCAGAGGATAGTGTTTTTTTATTTTTCTTGTTTAGCTTTACAAAAAAAAACTATTAGTACTTATTTAGTACTTTTCTATTTTGGTATATTAGAGGACTTTTGACAGTCCAGGGGCATCGACTCCTGTCAAAACATTACGTGCTGACAAGTTTGTTTGAAGCACGTGGCAACCTAGTAACAGTTGCTACGTTTTGACGTGCTTGTGATGTAACGACTGTGGCAGCATATTGTCATCAAAGCCACACCCCTTTTATTCACATTTTATTTGAAACAGGAATTGCGTGGACTGTAGCTGTTGGTAGATGTTTTTAACTTCGCCTGAATGTGCTAAGTCACCGTAGTGTAGTGGTTATCACGCGCGCCTCACACGCGCGAGGTCCCCGGTTCGAACCCGGGCGGTGACACGTTTTTTTTATTTATGTGAGTTTTTTTCCAGACTATGAATGAACGGCCTTTTTAGAATTTTTTAAAGTACACCCAACGTATGTGTTTGTTTATCGTTTCTGTAGGATTCATTAGGATTATAACTAGATATCACTCCGCACATTATCCCCTTGCACAGCTTTTCAGTTGCACTCAGTATCTGAGTCGATAGTAAATTGTTCTTACAGCTTGCTTCCAAACTTTAATAAAAACCTACGTATACTCAGTGAGTGTCCGCTTGGTATTATTCAAAACAAGTCTTTAGACAAAAAGAGTGATCAAGTGCTTTTAGTGAATATTTATTGAAAGTTGCCAAAACATTACAACAAATTTACCACACTCAACAATGACAATGTCATTCATGTGATCTTTTGAGTTCGTTTTCGCTCGAATGGTAATAATAGAAAATGCCAATGCTGCGATTAAGGATGGTTAATGATGAACCGTTGGTATGTGAATGCCATTTTCCAAGAGTACGGAAATAATTTACATGAATCTTATTCCTGTTTTTTCTCTTGGTTCCAAGTACAAGTCACCAGTCTGCATTTCATTTCGCTTACTACGACAATTTGCCAATTATCCGAAAATTCTCGTTTTATACATTTTGGCGCATTCTGAATTTTCCAGTAAATGTTGGCCTATGGCAGGATTCGTTCACAAGGATTGTGTACCTACCACACAAAAAAGCTTAGTAGTATATGAATTTTGTGGCGATGTGAAGGTCGGTATGTAGGTCGCACTTCTCAAAGATTGGGTGACAGGATCAAACAACATGTTCCAGCAACTGTACGCCAAGAATCAATTCCTTCTAGAGAACAGCCATATCGCGCTTGCAAAGCGAAAATGACTACCAAAACTTGTGATTCTGCCATAGGCCAACATTTACTAGAAAATTGAGACTGCGCCAAAATGTATAAGGACGAGAATTTTCGGATAATTGGCACAGCTAGATCGTCCTTTCATTTAAGTGTATTGGAGTCTGACTACATTAAAACAAGAAAAACAGTACTCTTTAGGCAGAAAGAGTTCGGTTTTTCACTTGGACTCTTTCAATAATGTTTTGTTTCTTTATTTTCTCTTTCTTTGTTTCCTTTCTTGTTTATGATTGGCTAGTTTTGCTACATGTTTTTCTTATAAATAGGTTTCCATATACATATACTTTCCTTTCTGACGTTTCATACTCTGAAGATTGTCAGATGAAAAAAGCTTTTCAGTATGATTTTAGCGCAATGTCGCAAATTTTCAGGGCGATTTTCAAGATCAGTCGTTTATATTTTCGCTGCGAGTTTTACTTAGAAAGCTATCTCGCACACTGACTGGTGACTAAGAGAACCTCTGATGTACGTACAAATTGACATTGTCAGCTTACCAGGTCGTGAATATCTTATAGAGCTTTACTACTGTCATGTTCCAAAGACTTGTTCAAATCATAATATCCTTGTTGCTGAAATTTGGTAACTTCTGTAGAGAACCATTTGCACCAGGCAATATAAAAGCAATCTTCTTAATATATGAAGCAACAATGAAATAGATTTAGTGATCATCTTCACCATTATCACTATCATCACCTGTTTTTGTAGTAATTCTAGCTTCCAGTACGTCCACCATCTTTGATGTTTACATGTAAGCAAGCGGAGCCTATGTCATGTAAGTCTGAATTTTTCATAACATAACATAACATAACTGACCGTATTTTCCCTTCAAGGTTCTTCAAGCATTACTCGGAAACAGGTGGATTTAGTCACCTTGATCTCTTAGACAACTTAGGGTCGACCATGCTACTCAGCAATCATCTTACATTTTTGGGTAAGTGTATTCTAGTGATTCTTTTCATTAATCAATGACCCTCTTAGATACGGTTTTCATCTTGTTTTAAGGTTGTGTGATTGGACATTGATCATTCGCTTTTATCAGTATCTCCTTAGTGGTCCTTTTATGCTTCCAATGATCTGTCCCTTAGTACAGTCAAACCTCTAATAGCGGCCACCTCCCAATAACGGCCAGTAACCTTTAGTCCCAAACGCTTTCTCGTATTATAGCTTAAACAGCGAACCTCCGAATAACAGCCACCTCCCAATATCGTTTAGCGGCCACCTCGTTCAGCCTCAAATGAAAAAACTCCAAATCTTTCCTCGAAAAGTGACCACACAAATAAGTTATTTTGAACATTTTTCCTGATATCGTTGAAAATACGATCTGAAAATAAACAATATTTTTCATTTGGTCTAAGTACGCCTCGTTACAGCAAAAGGCGCAATCAAAATGACGCCAAACAACAGATGGATTCACCTTTGAAGCTATGCAATGCGGTCGGTACAATGCAATGCAGTTGGTGCGATCCAGTGCAGTCGGTGCGATCTAGTGCGATGCGGAGAAAAGGCGTGGTTCTGTTCTCACCAGATTTGTCAAAGGCATATCACATGAATATGTCTTAAGAAGAAGATACCTTAGCTGCTTTGATTCATCGAAATCGATTTGTTCATGTTGGATTTACCAACAAGTGAAAACGAAAAAGTTATTCATGGATAGGGGACGTGTAGCCGGTGTGGTTAAATGGATAAGGCGACGGCCTTGCAAGCTAGTGGTTGCGAGTTTGATTTTGCTTCACTGCAGGCAAAATACTGTTGGACAGAGATGGTAACGAGAGCCCACTCTCATAAAGAGCTCATTTGCTTGTAAAGTCCCTAACCCTGGCTTGGGACTCTGCTACTCTTGGTAGCGAGTATGCTGTTTAAAACATTGAAATATGGCAGGCCAGAAGGAAAGATTTGATTGTTGTGTGTTTGTTTATAAATTATTTCTTTACTTCGGCTTGAACATGTTGCTATATCGCAATTTAGAAATGTAAAACTCACCATTTTATCACGAGCTGTTCCATAGGAATCAAGGCATCTATGTCGCAAATCCTCTGTGCTTATGTACATTGCTAAAGCAGCTATGCAAAACTTAAAGATCTTTCATTGTGTTTACAATAGAAATTTGGAAATAAAAAGTCTTCCATCGTCATTTACTCTATTGATATATCGTGGCATACTAGTACCTGAGCATTTTTAAATGATCAGTTGTATCACTTATAAACATTTTTGTAATTCGATAACTGTTCCTTGGTCACTGTTCCAAGTATATTGTATTGTTTTCAATCGTTGTAAAGCTTCATAATGCAGGCAAGCTAACCTATTTTGGCTTTTTCAGAGCACATAAAAATACTGTAGGCTAAAGCACCATATACGATAGGCGGAAAGAAAAAGGCTGGATGCCGCTTGATATACAAACTGAAAAACAGGAAAGGAATCCCGAATGTAAAAGTGTAAACGGAAAAGGGTAACTGGGAAAAGGGAAATAGGAAAATTTTGCGCAACTTCTTTATCGTCGTTTATAGGTGAGATTCCAAGCACAACATCGCGCCAGCAGTCCTAGACTGACGAGATGGGTTAGGTTCCCAAAAATATTATCCTTGTCTCATTGTAACAGAGCTTTATATCCCGACGTCCTTCAGTTGTAACATTTTCTCTTACTTGTACCCTTCTTCATCACGGATCTTTAGTGCGAAGCTTTGGACTCATAATCTTGCTAATTTTCTGCCCTGACTAGGTTAATGTAGTAGTAAGTCGTTCATCTTGTAATCACTTCATATTCATGTAATAGAGTTAACAGGTTGCCATGAAAAGTATTTTGTTGCCACTGGGATCCAGTCCATGGCCATTATGTGGTGGCAGCAACTGTTAATTATCGTACGATTTGTAAATTGATTGAAGTTATGGTAGCAACGGGCTTTCGTAAGTTCAGTGGTTTGTTGAATAAAAGGTTCTTTTCATCATGTCCTACCATGATTTATCTACGAGGGCTATTTGAATGGAAACATCAGAGAGCTTTCTAACAACATAGACTTTTGACCTGACAGGTGAATACTGTAAAGAACGTTGGCGTCGTGACAAGTGATTAAGTAGTTTAATTTTAATTACCACGGTTTGATAGAGTTGGTGTGAATTTGCCTCAGTAAGGCATTATCCTCCTACCTTAAGTTGCAACGATACTAAACCTGCTACCATCTGAAACATTAGAATGAAACGGCGATGGTAGTCACATTTTGACGACTCAGCAAGAACAAGGAATTTTGATAAAACTAAAATAGTTTTCAAAACTGTCATAGGCAAGTATTTTGCCGTGAGACCGTGGGTCATAACTTAGTGCTGATATAGTATTCCGGTATTTACGTTCGCAAACACAACTTGTCTCCCGTAAGCCTTTCCAGAAAGTGTCCTGTTCTAAAGAATCAAAGTTTATTACTCATTTACTGGCGTGAAGTTCCTTGATGAATTTAATCTTTAACCTATCCTTAAAAACTAATCAAATTCCCCTGTGAGGTGTCGTCGTGGACGACAACACAACAGTCCTTGGCCAGGGAACTACATTTCAGCGTTCATGAGGTGAAGTTTGGAAAAACTCGAACCAAGCACAATGAACAAAATGCGTTCGGTGCAGACATGTGACCTGTGGTGTAGAGAACGTACTTAAGGTGTAAGGAATAAGGAACTGTTGTCACATCACGAGGAAGAACTGGGGTCGCAATACTTTGATAGCCATATGCTAGTCATTCTTCCGTCACCTCCGCTAAATGCAGGAGTCTCATACCTTGCATAGAAGCATGAGTAAGGAACAGAAGCAAAGAATGAGAAAATGGTCCTTTTTTGAAATGCGTCCATGCACTACTCCTTCTGGTAAATTCCTTTCGGTGGAATGTGTTGGGTTTTTTCTTTCATTTCTAATCTATTGAATCGTAGTTTCAACGACAAAATTGTCTGTCCGTATATCCGTCGTTCTCGAAAAAAAATTCAGTTTGAAGGCAATCAGTCTTCTTTTGCTAGACAAATGAGTTACACTTAAGGATATGCAAAAGCTTTGATAGAAGCACATCACATAACATTCTGTCCCACAAAGTCAATTTCACGGTCATGATATAGACCTTGTTATCGTACCTTAAATCTGAATATTAATCCTTTTAACCACAATTTCCGCTCATCACCCTTCGTACCATGTTGTCGATTTTAAGGCCATAATATTAAGAACTTGTGTTAAAATATCAATCCTTGTTTAGGTTTGCGGACAGTGGAGTGAAAACATCGTTTTGTCTTGGCGGCAAGAACGAGCAAAGGGTATTTTTCACATGTAATTGGACAAGGGATATGTTTAACTTGTATTAAGATGAGCGTGTTAGACGTAATGTAGGACGATTAGAAGTGCAAGTAAGCGAGTAGTATGTATTGAATCAACTTTAGCAAATTGGTTAGAAATAATAACTCATACGAACCCTGCTGTCCAATCCGCTAGTGACCATTGTGCTACTAGAAAACTAATTGGTTTGTTGCGCAGTGATTACATTAATCCCAAAAGTTTCGGCGCGACAGACTTTCAGACGAAGAAGTGTCCGAAAGTTTGTAACGCCGAAAATATCATTTTCTCCGCCTTCTTTGAACGTTAATAGCACCAAAACTTTTGGAAATTTTTTTTTCTAATTTCGATTCACAAGCTTTAATTGGCATGAAAACTACTGTAAGGTGTTTTTGAGTGCATAAGGTGCCTTGGTAATTTTACGTAACGTGCAATATAGCTTCTGACAATGTTTCCAAATTTTCTAAATTTCAAGAACTGTTACTTATATCGACAACCAAAGAACCAAATAAAATTAAAACCAGCTTTTTCGTTTAACTAAGTCTCTTTTATTTATCTGAATCAAATCTATTCAAATAATTTCGTCCTCTTTGTCGTCAATTTGCTGGTCTTCCTCTTCTTCATCTGCCTCTAAATGTTCCGGAGTTGCTCCACAATTCTCGGCTTGCAGATTAATAACTGCCTGATCATAAATTGAGCTTTCACTCGTGGTGTTGTTCTCGTAATTGGTTTCAATTATGTTCTGAAAGCGCTCAAGAATCTTCCTCTTGCCATCTTCGATCTTCAACTCGACTTCCAACTATTCAGTAGTTTTGTGTACACTTTTTATATTCTAGGGAACGATTGTTAACATAAAGAATTTTAAGGAACTTCAATCCAAAACACAGCTGTTTACTTTTTTTCTACTGTGGGAACTCTCATATATCCTCGATTGACAGTTTTTATACAAAAAAAAATTTTGGAACTGAAAATTTTGTCCGAAATTTCTAAGAAATATGTCGGAAAGTTTTTTCGCCGAATCTTTATACGCCGAAACATTTGGGGATTCATGTATGGTCAACTTTTTTGAAGATCGAACTACACCGTTGAGAAATTAACTGTTTCTTGCATGTGAGCTTGGGTCTACACGCTATGATAGTATCGGAATCGCTGCTGGTCAACAAGAATTGTGTTAAGTATTTAAACTTACTTTGGTATCCATCATACTCTCCTTGCATCAAATTGTATCTTGAATTGCTTTTATAAGGGGAGTTATTATTTACTCAGCACGTTTCATATAGAAACGGAAACTCCCTTTTATATTCATTAATTCTTGGTTTGATGGCGCCTGAAAGAGTTTGGAGAAGACCGTCGGCAGCTGCATGAACAGACCGTCAATTTCCACGAGGCTCATGAATTTCTCTAATTAATTTTGGCAAGGGAAGTATTGCAAGTTGGCCTCGTTTCGTTTTGTGCGTCTTTGCAATGTCATCTCTCAGCTGGCGTTTGACCTGTCTTCCTCTAAATGAGACGTATTGTTCTTTTACTGTGGCGATCTTTTGCTACTGTTCGAGTTTTCTAATCAAATGTCGTTTAGGCAAAGACGAAGGTTTATCTCGGCCTTTTGGTGACGATACTAGTCCTCTCAACTATATGTGAGTGGTGACATTAGTAGACTAAATTATGCGCGATATAAAAGAGGCCCGCAATAATTTACAAGGTAGACTAAATTATGCGCGATATAAAAGAGGCCCGCAATAATTTACAAGGTAGACTAAATTATACACGATATTAAAGAGGCCCGCAATAATTTACAAGGTAGACTAAATTATGCGCGATATAAAAGAGGCCCGCAATAATTTACAAGGTAGACTAAATTATACACGATATAAAAGAGGCCCGCAATAATTTA
>JANTCA010011392.1:9631-27150 GCA_024741275.1 Chironex yamaguchii | reverse complement strand
TGGATGCAACCTTACAATATCTGCTGTACACAGCAAGGGGTCGCCTGGTATATAAGAAAGATCAGACAAGAGAGAGAGAAAATGTTTACTATCTTTTTAACACAGGATGGACTTAAGCAAACTACTTGGCTAAGATAGAAATCTAAATACTCTAAAATATGTTCTGGAATGCTACCACAATTAGAAATAATTAGTCTACCTTTAACTTTACTTAATCCCTTATAAATCTTTGGTATTAGATAAAATCTAGCTAATCCAGGAGAATCTACTTGCACGTACCCCTTCACCTTGTCTGGAATTCCTGTGTCCTCCCCTAAAACTATCTATCTCTGCATTGATAGTCTTTGCTACTTCTTCAGATGCCTCTTCTTCTATTCCTCTATAGGTACTATCATCATCTGTCTATTTGCTTCCGTAATGTAATCTTCTCTATCCCAGACAACTACTGATGACCCTGTTATCTGCTTCCTTAATGACTATACTATTATCTAATCTAAGATTTTCGAAGGCAACTAACTCCCTTTGGAAAAGGTTTTAAAAATTCCTCCACTTGGTAATACTGACATAAACTCTTTCTCCAAAGACTCTAAATACAATTCTAGTGCTGGATTCAACTTAGGTGGCTGCCAGCTTGACGGAACGGAGAACTTCCTTTCATACTTTTCTTCGCTGTTCGAATGAATTGTATTTCTAAAGAAATATCTCAGTCTCATTTTCTCTTGATAATTTCTAAGTCCATCTTCAAGTGAGGCGTATTAATGCCCTTTGGCGTCGGTACAAAGTTAAGTCCTTTAGACAAAAGAGTTAAAGAATTCGTACTGAATCAGAGGTCTTCTACTGAATTGTACCACATTCGAACACACAAATTTGGAAAAGATAAGCAAAGACATCATTTTTGCTACTTTGATCGACTTCAGCAAGGCTTTCGATATGATAAGCCATTCAAAGTTTGTCGCTAAGCTTCATAGTTGTGATCTAAATGGAATTGAGCTCGAGTGGATTACAAATTACCCCTTCCATGGGAATGCACAAGTATTGTTCAATGGTTTTATCTCCATTACACAAAAGATAATTAGTGGGGTGCCACATAGATTAATCCTAGATCCTCTTTTCTTTATTCTCTTCTTCGATGATATTGCTTATTCCACCAAAGATGACAACATAATAAAATACTCAGACGACACCATAATCTACATAGCAGGTAAAGAGATTAAAGACAAAAGTGCAAAATTATCGAATGCCATAGCAGAACTCTCTATCTGGTTCAGTGAAATGAGTAATTCCTCAACCAGAAAAAAGGAAAAAGCAAAGTCCTATTGTTTGGAACAGCACAAAGAATACGGAAATGCATGGAGTCTTTCTGCATTTTAGACCAAAATAGTCAAATCCACATCACTTCTACATACACATATCTTGGTGTACAATTAGACCCTTCACTGAATCTTAACAGTGATTTTGATGCAAAATACAGGAGGGCCTTAGGCTGTTTACTACTGTTAGCAAAGATCAGAAATCACCTGGACACAGAGTCGGCAAAAGCCATGTATCAGTCAACGTTATTGCCAGTGCTTAATTATTGCGGCATATTGAATTTGAAATTGAATAGGACACAAGTAAATAGATTCAACTCGTGCAGATAACTGCAAAGAAGCAATCTTGTGAAGTTATATCACCAATAACTGCAATCAAAAAGAGAGCCTGTGTGTTAGTTCACTATGTCCTACAGAATGATATTGGCCATGCTGTATGCCAATGCTTTATGTTTCAAGAACACTGCAAGTACACAAGGAATTTTTGACATAGTGTGTACCTTCCAAGGATAAGAACCGAATACACAAAGAAAGGACTTTCAATGATCTACCACTTGCCGCTAGGAACTTTGACAATACATTTCAATTTAGGAAGGTTATGAGCAATATTTATATGTGAGGTTTTCTAGTGTAAATAACATAAAGCTTTTTTAGCCTACTACTGTAATATTTTATACTTTCATTTCAAGCACTTTTCTTTTTAGAGGGTAAAGAAGAATATAAGTGTTTCTGTAGTTGTTGAAGTTTTTACCCTGTTCAAAGATTCGCTATTATTATTATTATTACTATTATTATTATTATTATTATTATTATTACTATTACTATTACTATTATTATTACTATTATTAGTATCATCCATTACATCCATGCATGTAAGTATAATACGTCTAATTTTTGATAGCGATGCCTCATAGAACCAGAACTAGTGAGGAAATTCTGGTGGGCTAAACTCAGTAACTACGATGACCATTAGTAAAGCATATTTGATTATTCACAAAACAGGAAATCTCCCCTTACCTCATTAACATGACGAAGTTTGCGCCCCCAAGTGCTTCTAGTTTTTGGTATTTTCTTATTTCTCAGTCGGATTGCTCTTACTAGTTGATTTTTATGTAAGCAGCCCTGTGGCACTCGAGATGTACAGCGCTTGTAAAAGATTTTGACTTTAAAGGAAGAGAAGTGATTTTTTCTAACATGTTCCTTGTGATGAGTTTCTGTGTGTGTATGTAAATTAGAATATGTATTCAGTTTTAAACTTGCAAATTTCGTTCTCATAAAATCGCTTGCGTGACTGTTGGAGTTACAGATTATGATTAATCCTACGCGAATAAATAGTTCTCTTCTTCAGAAAGGCAGTTAAGCCACAAAGTTTATATTGTGTTGTATCACGCAATGCTGATTAAAATCATGACCGATGTAATAAGAGATAGACATAAGGATGTCCCTACTATGAACGTCGTCTTCTAATAAGCGCAGAAATGTATTGGGAGAAACTAAAGTAATTTCAACTATCTGTCAACAAAAGATGTCGAGTAGAATGTAGACGCCTTAAGGCGTTGCTTGGGAGAACTGTAGAGTGTCAATCAAAAAGAAACGTTTTTCAAATATGCTTAAGCAAGCTGACATAAATTTTGAATTTGAACTGAAAAGTTTGCGCGAAACACGAAACTAAAATCCAGAGGCTGTATAGTTAAGGCCTGTCCGAAAAATGGTCAATCGCATTAATCTTAGCAACGTGTTAACTTACGTTTTAGGTGGTAACCAAGGACCACAGTTTTAGTTAATTTTTTATGACATAATTAGCTATCGACCACTGGTGTGAATGCTCCAATTTTTTGTTGTTCTCATTGTTAAATTGAGAATAATTGTGTTAAAGGACCTAATCTTAATGATTGAGCCAAGCCTTGTTTGTATATTGGCACTAATTATCTCTTGGAACAATTTACAAGAGAGCCTTCGGGAATATACGTCGATCAAACAGGTCAGTATGATAGCAGGTATGGAAGGCATTTTCGCAAGAGATCTTATCTTTATGCTCAATCTCTGTTCTTAATGGAACGCTCCTTACTACGGGAAACAAAAACTTTTATAAATCTCTTATAAGTATGCCATAAACATTTCCTAGGGTACAATAATAATTGTCAAATACATGAATTATCACGCATCGAGTCTACTTAAGAAGAATATGATTGTAATCCTATGTGAGATAAATGTAATTACACAACAATAATCTTTAAAAATATATTTACTTTCCAACAGACATCTTCTACACAAATGCTTTGATTCCCTAATTGCAATTGTACAAATGTCTTATGATGCAAGACGTATTCTTAAGGGTAGCACAATTCCTTTGGTTAAATGAAATCTGTTATCGTATATCCTAACCGATCAAAACAGCAACATCTATGTCAGTTGTAGCACTCTGTCCATGACAAACGCAAACAGTTTTGTTTTCTGTTCAAGAGTTACATCACACCAATGTTGAATGTACAACCATAATACTACCAAGAAATGGTTGCAATAGCTTTGAGCTTTCAAAATATTTAAGAACTTTTAAAGAGTAAAAATTGCATCATACAATCCCTAAAAGCTACATTTCTGTCAATTATTTTCGAGGGAAAATTCGAAATTTTGTAAACAGTCAGTTTCACCGTACAGGATAAACGTAAGACATTCACTTTCAGGAACCGAAGTTTCGCTGCTATAAAACTGAAACGTATTTCGTAGTAAAGCCGAAGAAATGTTTCAAGAAAAGTCAAGATTATGAATATATACCGAAACGGTTTACAGATACCATATATACAATCCCCATGTTTTATTTTGTGTGATAGCCACATAAAATGCAAGAAAGGCTTCATATTTTGTAGGATAAGAAGCAAAGGACAGAGCCTGTTTGAAAGGTCCTTCCAGCTCGAAAATGTTTCTGATAAACTCTAAGAGAGAAAACAGGAAATGGAGAAAGAGGAAAATGCTTAAGAAAGGAAAGGGGGAAAGAAGAAAAAGCAAAAGAAGGAGAAGGAAAAACTAGAAAGAGGGCAAGGGAGAAAGAAGGAAATAGTAAAGGAAAGCAACGGAGAAAGTGAGTAAGAAGAGAGGAAGAAGGCAAGGGAGGACGAAGGCAATGGTAATAAGAAGTAATAAAAGAAAGAGGGAAAGAAGAAAGAAGGAGATGAAGAAAAAAGGAACTAAAAAATGAAGAAAGAAAGAAATAAAGGAAGTAACATACAGAGAAAGGGGAAAGAATCAATGTTGGAAAGAGTCATAGGAAGAAATGAAACAGACAAACATCATGATGAGGGGCGAACAGCGATCGTAGGAAAGACAGCATAAAACACTGGGCTTGAAGGAGATAAGCCGCTGGGAGCACGAGGACATAGAAGATAATTGTAAAGTAATGGATTGAAATTTGGAAACCAAAATGCTTTAAAAGGAACTATCCTGTCTGAAGAACGCAGGTAGCAAACGGGGAACTACGTTCCCGTTTATAAAATAGATAAGTACAGGGATAAAATACAGTATGCTTCTAGCACTCCTAAAGTTGGTTGAAAACGATCAACGTAAAGTCACAAATACTACAAAATTAGATAGATTAATCATAAATACACGTTCACCGTTTTGACTGCGGTTTACAAATGTATACAGCAGCTTGAACGGACAATGGCTTAACAGTCGTATTTGGGCTTAATTATATTTCTCAGTTTACAGCAGCCCAAAAGTGTCCTGGTATTTCAATAGAGCAGCGTCTTCCCTCCTTCATTGTAATTTTTCAAAATTGGGCGCACTGTGTGTCCGAGTAATAGTCCCCTGTTTTGGTTCAACAAGATTCTCAGCGCTGTCGTCTAATGGGAAAAGACATCAAATACTTTATTAGGAATATGTTTGAGATTCTCTTACGAGGATGGAATGAGGAACAGATTAGTATAAGTATAATATATAAGAGAATCCAAATGACTATAGACTTATAAGACTATAGAGCCGAATACTAGATAAATAAAACTAAGCGTCACTTGCGATTAGCGTAAATTTGGAGGCCAAGCAACCTTCTACTTCACTCTTATAGGTATGAGGACTTAATTATAATCTGTGTCAAAACAGGATTAGAGCCGGTCTGCAAAACTGGTTGTATAGATGAGGAACATTTCCAGAAAATTGATAACTTGAGGTTTTAAGAATGTTAAATAAACAATGCTTGATGTGCTTCCAGAGTTTTGGGTACATTTGCAGGGATCCCAGATACTGATTTTTGCAACAATCTCCCATTGGCAAATTTTTCATTTTTGTCCTGAAATTGTGACATCTGTAGTTAGAATCTGTGTGAATGACGTCAAATGGTCGCTTCAAGGTCATAACTATGAATCATGAGAGCGTAAAATGTAATTTGTCAAATTTTTGAATAGTTGGTGAATCGAGACATTTGGAATTTTACTGATGCATGAATAATTTGAGTTTGTTATGAAATGCAATTAACCATGGTAAGGAAGTGCTTAGTAATATGAGCCGTTAGTAAATATTAGAGCATTTCTGTGTAAGAAAAGTCATGTTCCTCATTGTCTATGTGCAAATTAACTAATATTAAGATACTCAACTCTTGCAAAGGTTCATTTCTCTAACTAATTATGATGCCAGCGGATAAAACCAAGGATTATCGTATCATAGAAAAAAGATCATCTGTACTTCGATTTTCAGTGTCAATGAATGAGTATACGCATGTTAACGTGTACTGCAAGTGAATGGAGCCAAGTATAATCACGGTCAAGGCAAAAACAGAAGTTATACTTATTTCACACTTATGTATGCATGTAACAGCTGGCAGGATAGAATCACTAACCAAAAGTGTTGGACGGAGCTACATCACCAAGTATCGAATCAATGCTACTGAGGGCCCAGCTTCTGGACTGGCCATGTCATCAAAATGAAGGACAAGCATCCCTAGACAATTGATGTACAGGGAGCTTAAATCAGGTTCCCGCAAACAAGGGTGACCGAAACTAAGATACAAGGACACCCTGAAGAGCAACATAAAGTGGTGCGGCATCCAGCCTCGACAGCTCGAAACTTCAGCTTCAGACAGACCTACGTGGAGACTGCTGACCTTCAAAGCAACAGCAGCCTTTGACGAGGTCAGACGAAAACGTCTCGCTGCTGCGAGAGAAAAACGCCACAGAGCTTCAACTTCGATTGCGCAGACGACAGATCATCGCTGCGACATTTGTGGGCGTCTGTGCGATTCCAGCTTTGGACTGCGAAGCCAAATGCGTACCCACGGCTGATAGCACACTGTCTTCATCGGATCGATGGACTACCAAGAAGAGGAAGAAGATACGTGTAACCGGAAGGACGGGCTTACGGGTCTGAATACATGAAACAAACGGAAGAAAATGCGAATACTTACAGGAAAATAACCGGATATATTTATTTTAAAAAATAATACAAATGAATGGAAATAAGCACTTTCACAAGTATAAGCATAAAGTGCTTAAATACATACCGTGTGTGGAGTCTGATCCTGCGTCGCTTACTGCACTTTTTGTCGAGTCTGTGTCTTTTCTGATTAATTTGTTAAAGCGCTCTCTAAGATTGTCAAGGGCTTCTCCACCTAAGAAAGAAATGCCACAATCATGTTTTAAAAGAATTATAGGCATCACTTTGTCTTCTTTTAATCTTTTCTTTCAACCTCGTTATATTATGATCTATGAACTGTTAATGTTTTGATTTGTGTAGTAGAAATGAGAGCAAAGTTATTGAATCCCTGAGAAACAAGCCATGGGCAGTTTTCGAAGAAATCTAACTGTATCTTAAAAAATGACGAGCATTTAGCATGACAACCTTTAAATATCTTGAGATTGCCTCCTTCAACTTTGTAATATGGAATACTACCAAAGCCAGAGATATTAATATCAATACCTTAAAAATATTGAGAAGACGTTTACATCGAAGATGAAAGGAATGGAATACACTGTGTCTTTTTCTTTGCATGTTCTTAACTGATTACGCATGAATGATGTGAAGGACATGGCACATATAAATTTAACTTAAAGTGGCAAGACAAAACACAGTAACCGAAAATATTGGCAATGCAAAAGCAATTGAAAATGGTTAAGTTTATTATTATGAATTATAAAAATGATTGTTGAAAATATTTAATATAACGTTATGCTATATAGTAATCTGTTGTTATAAATTGGTTAAGTACATTTACCCTATAGTATGGCACTCTACCAAATTCTATTGCATGAGAATTCATTCAAACACCACCGAGAAAGTGTGGATCATTAGAAATTATAGATTGATGAAGATGGGAGAAACGGAATGGGATGCAGTTGTTTTTCATGATGCTGCCAAAGGAGACAATGATCGAGAAGACTCCAGTAACACGTGAATGCTCTTTGAAAGGTACAGTCAGAGTGACAAGTTCCTGTTATATTGAGCAGAATAATTTAGGTTGCAAAGTTAAGAGGAAAGTAAATTAGATGTTGAGTTGTTTTTGGTTGAAAGAATATCAATTTTTGTAGACGTTATTGGTTTATAACTAGCAAAAATAAGAATTGATTGCCTCTTCTATCAGCTCAGACACTGAGAGGAACCAAAAAAATTCTTTACAAATTTGCCTAATCCCTCAAGATTTAGTTTTGAAGGAAACGTTAAAAAACCGTGGAGCTAACATTGAGACTTCGTCCTTAACATGCATACCTATTAGTGGCGTCGCAACGAGGTGGTATGTGAGAGCAATTGCCGCCCAATTTTGACAAAGATGGAGGATTTGTTTGATATCGAATGGAAAATGGATGGTACAGATAGGATAAGCATTGCTCCCAGAAGTACTAGAAGGAAATGACATAATGGATGGAAATTTGTGGTGGCACAATTTTCAAATCTTCCATTTTTTGACATCAGAAGTTACATTCTAAGCAAAAATGCAGATGTCTCCTTACAACATTTCCCTCCAAGCTCTCTATTTCATAAAATAACTGTCACAAAGTCAACAAAGTTCCTCATCACGTTATTAAAATAGCTCTTATCAGCAGTGGTTTTCTGAGAACAATAGGAATTCTAGCAGAGTCGTTCTCGCAACATCTGACAGTAGTTTGACGCTTTACAATAGTGGCTTAAGAATAGCATGTCACGTGTGTTACTTCTTGCGACGAGAACACTTGGAAAGTAGCCTATTTTAGGAGCTTTCTCATACAATTTTATGTCGCTTGTTCATACAAATTAAAAGAAAGAATTTCACGTTATTAAATAGCTCTTATCAGTATTGGTTTTCTGAGAACAATAGAAAATTCTAGCAGAATTGTGTGTTCTGTGAAATAATATGAATTAACTTATCGCCTGGTGACCGCTTGAATGCCACAAAAATGATACACGTGTTATGCTTTTAACATTTGCCTGTATTGAGGAGCCTAAGAAGTCTTTGGAGCGTAGCTCTGGACAGAGCTGAAAGTTGGACCCTGAATGAAGCGGACAAGAATAGAATTACAACCTTCGAGCTCTGGGCATGGCGCAGAATGCCTCGAGTCATTTGGACAGAGAGGAGAAATATTGAGTAAGAGTACAAAAAGCCGCGGACCAGAATGAAGGTCCTTGAATTGAATGAAGTCAAGAGAAGACAGTTGAAGAAAGATAGTCATTGGAAGAGGAGACGGGACAGCTTATTATTAAGAACTGCAGAGGGTGAAGTGCAGGGAAAGGCAAAACTAGGACACAAAAGAGCTGCATGGGTGGAGAATATCAAAGAATGCACAGTGGGTGGTATGACAGCAGCAAGAGGGGATGCGCAAGGAAGAAAGTCAACGGGTATATGATAGAACTATGGCATATGAGAGGAGAAGGAATTGAAAGAATGCATTAAATGATCTTGAGCGAAATCAGTTTGACAGTAAATGATGTTTCACTCTTGTGTCGAATGACATATCGGGATGGTTTGTAGCAGGACTACCCTTGTCCGCAAACATTTTTCATTTGTACTTAGGTAAATATGATGAGCTTGTTAAGGCCAATGTTAAAAAACGGACCACGCGGACACACAGGATACTTGTTTACGTGTCCGGCTTTTTCTTGTTTGCCAGTATGCAGATTACTAGATCGCAGACAACCACTTTGTGGGCTATGTAAATCCTGACCAAAAATGTAAAAGTAATAACTCTGATACCCTGCACTTGTAATAACATTACATAATGTATGTCAGCGTGGTCCGCTTATCAGCCTTGCTCCAACAAAGGCACATTGGAACAGACAGTATTAATTGAAATCAAAATTGTTCTTTTTAAATGCTTATCTTGTGATCCGGTCAAAACTATAGATGTCTTCTGTTGTAAGTGGGTAATTTCTAGAAGCGAGAACAGAATCCCTCAAATCGAGGCTCAGAAAAACAATCAGACCACTGTCTATAGGATGACACGATACAAGTAGAGGTTACGAGCTTGAATCCCTGAAAAAGTATGAAAAAGAGCGTTGACAGGGGAAGGCAACGCAGGCCCATTCTCTCAAATAGGCCCTATCAAGTGCATACTTACTGCATTCCTTAACCTTAGCATTGGAATCAATCACGTTAGATCACAAAAATGCCACAACAGAAGTCACCACAAAAAAGAGATACGAAGCACAAGAAAAAAGGTCAAAAACAATAAATAGCACTAAAAAAAACAAAATGCAGAAAAAGGCAAAAAGTAACAAAAAGGCAAGAAGTAACAAAAAAGGCAAGAAGTAACAAAAAGGCAAGAAGTAACAAAAAGGCAAGAAGTCACAAAAATGCAAAAAGTAACAAAAAGGCAAGAAGTAACAAAAAGGCAAGAAGTAACAAAAAGGCAAGAAGTAACAAAAAGGCAAGAAGTAACAAAAAGGCAAGAAATAACAAAAAAGCAAGAAGTAACAAAAAGGCAAGAAGTAATAAAAAGGCAAGAAGTAACAAAAAGGCAAGAAGTAACAAAAAGGCAAGAAGTAACAAAAAGGCAAGAAGTAACAAAAAGGCAAGAAATAACAAAAAAGCAAGAAGTAACAAAAAGGCAAGAAGTAATAAAAAGGCAAGAAGTAACGAAAAGGCAAGAAGTAACAAAAAGGCAAGAAATAACAAAAAGGATTTAAGAATTAGAGTTGATTCAATAAGTGACACCTACCTTGCTGCATGACACCGCGTATTCCACTCCTACTGACTTCATAGTAAAGAGCATTTTGTTGCTGTTGGATAGCAATAATCTTCCTTTTTATAAAATCTGAATTTTCCCGCAATGCTTTGACTGAATTTTGCAAAGTTTCTATTCTAGTTTCATTTTCTAATGATGTTTCCTCAAGTTTGGATTGAACTCGGTCAACTTCCTTTTGAATTTCGTCAAGCGTATTACCGACTGCATCTGCATCGACCCCACTTCCTTGATCAGCAGTAAATTCTTCCTATAAATCAAACGGGTTACGTCAAGTAATTTCTTGCCTGTCTGAATTAAAATTTTTGTTAAAAACAGTGCTAATAGCCAGTCTAAGTTAAGTTGCTTATCTCAAAAGTAAGTATGACTACGCACGAGTCACAAACAGTGGAGTTCAGAATAGTTTCTAAGATACTCCTTTTTACCATATGTTTGCTTATATTGATTTAAAATCCCATAGTAATCATTAGGTATGTGTAGATCTGTATGTATTTCTCCCTTTGTCAGTATAGGTGTACTTAGCTTGTATGTAGCTGCCGTTGGATTGATTCATATGTCCTGAAGATGACATAAACAACATCAAAAACTCAGTGAAAAGCTTTTGTTTATCAATGTGCTGTCTTCGTATTCTTCTTTGTAACAAGATTCTAGGAATCTCGTCATGACTATAGAATAACCAAAATTTATATTCAGTAGGTAGATAAATGCATTATCTTGTGGAAAAGCGGTCGCTTTTACAAAGTGTTAGATCAGACCAGTAACAAAATCGTCAACTCGGCGGAGAGTATTTGTTCTGGCGTCAAGATGTCGATTGATGATGATCGACGATGTTTGGTGGTGATCATCATCATGATCAAATTTGATGATTTGAGGATTCCACGATTTGATGATTTGGTTGCTTGATGATGACAGTGATGATAATCTTCTAAATTTGATATTTCATGATCATGATAATGATAATAATATTGAAGGTGATGATCGTCGTGATAGTGATAATGGTGATGATAACGATGACGTTGTTATTGAATGAGGTTAACTTAGTCTTTGTTGGTGGTGGTTGTGGTGGTGATAATTCTTAATGTCGCTAATCATGGTCGACAAAGACCATAATATGGTACTTTGATATTTGATGACATAATTTGGTGTCAGACTGAGTGTCATGTTAATCATACTTTTCCTTTCAGTAACCGATCTGAACTAAATTTTAGCATTATAAATTACTGTGTTGGTTCATATCTGCAGACTTACCAGGGGTCCACAGCTTCTGTTAATATATCTCCGTAATGCTTTTTTTTCTTTTAAGGTCAGCCCTTCTTCAAAGGAAATAAGAAGACTAGCTTGCTGCAAATCTGCGTTGGCCTGAGCATTAGAGTACACTCTTGAGAAAGTTTCAGACATCAGTGCAATGTACAAGTTGAGACAAACCAGAGATACCAAAGCCCAGTATGCTGACGTCAGCACTTGAGCAAGGATCTCATTGATGGCAACCATCCCTTGAAATGGAAAATCACCAACAAAAGTCATTGTCCATACTGTCATAGCCTAAAAAAAGGAGGGAAAGAGTGGAAGGGAGTGATGATGATATTTCCATAGAACAACAGTACTAGTTTGTAGACAATAATGACTCACGCATTTTTTCAAGAGGAAAAAGGATTGAAAATTGTCCTAATCAAGATGTACATAATAGTAGAGGTGAAATTTAGACATCAAACAAATTGAATACTTGTGGTCTTGACCAGATTGCTAAAATGTTATGCGAAAAACCTCTAAAAATTAAAGTAAAATCCACTACAGTTCTTCCTTGCCACTTCTATTATTCGTTCCACCCGTATCATCCTCTTGCAGTCGTAATACCAGGATTCGAAGCCCTGATAGTCATAATTATAACTTGACTTCTGTTTGTTACAAAAAACCATCCTGTCTGCTTCTATATGGAGTTAAGTGCAAATATCAATAAATAGATACATTGTAGGAAAGAAATACGTATCGCTCGTATGCATATATGCCAATAGGTAGACACAGAAAATGAGAGAATGATCTGGGTTAAATGATTAAGAGCCTTTCAACCTTCGTTACTGAGCTGTGCAGCTCAATAGAGAAAGCATTAGATTTGCAGTCGTGAGACTAGGGTTCCACGCTCCTGTAGTTACAATTATAATTTGAATTCTGTTTTTCAGACAGGATTACCTGGCCAACGTCTATGTGATCAACTTTCTGTGGCTTTGGACAGTCAGAAAAACGTGTTTGTTGAATTGTCCTTGGGGAAAGATGCCACAAAATCTGTTCTAGGCTGAAATCAAAATTACGGCATGCTTACGTATTTCTTTTCTGACACGTGATCTGATCCAATAACAGTGATCAGGAACATCAAATACTATCTAATTCCAACATTCCTGCATTGCTTATGCTATGGTACCTTAGAGCAAAAAATAACATCTCAAATTGACAGAATGGAGTATTGAAAGAAAGTGAGCTTTACCTCTTGCTTTCAACTGCCAGGTTGAATGTGCGTAAAAGTTGTCTGCATAAATTATTATAAATTATTATTATCATTATTATTATTATTATAATTATTATTATAAATTAGTGCCGGACAGTCTCTTATTTACGTCTGTACATATGGCCTGGAACACAGGCTACCTGCGAAATACATCATAAGTAAAGCTCGCGAAAAACGTCAAAATCTCGAATAGACGTGATTTTTCCTTCTGCTTAAAGTGCAAATCTGTATCGATAGTGGTAATACCTGGGTCATCACGTATGTTACATATGCAAGGGTATACGTACTGTCCACAAAGGCTTACAACTATACTAAAGAGCACAAAAAATCTTAAAAAGCCATATCATCACGTACCGTTTGAGGAATCGTTGAAAATGAGTTAGCATTATCTCCAGCCTTTTCAATGATTTTTGCATTTGCTGTCCCACCAAACATCATCCAAAATGTACAAACAAATGGGATGAAGAATTCAAAAAACAAAAATGCAAATTTTAGGGTATCTGCCGCGACGTGACCTATAATAAAGCAATAATGTTTTCCTTAAATAAAAAAATAATATTTTCCTTAGATAAAGAGAAAATGTCTTCTCTAAATAAAGAGATAATGTTTTCCTTAAATAAAGAGATAATGTTTTCCTTAAATAAAGAGATAATCTTTTCCTCAAATATAGAGATATTGCTTTCCTTAAATACAGAGATGAAGTTTTTCTTAAATAAAGAGAAAATGTCTTCTCTAAATAAAGAGATAATGTTTTCCTTAAATAAAGGGATAATGTTTTCTCTAAATAAAGAGAAAATGTCTTTTCTAAATAAAGAGATAATGTTTTCCTGAAATAAAGAGATAATGTTTTCCTCAAATATAGAGATATTTCTTTCCTTAAATACAGAGATGAAGTTTTTCTTAAATAAAGAGAAAATGTCTTCTCTAAATAAAGAGATAGTGTTTTCCTTAGGTAAAGGGATAATGTTTTCTCTAAATAAAGAGAAAATGTCTTCTCTAAATAAAGAGATAACGTTTTCCTTAAATAAAGAGATAATGTTTTCCTTAAATAAAGAGATGACGTCTTCCCTAAATAAAGAGATGACGTCTTCCCTAAATAAAGAGATAATGTTTTCCTTAAATATAGAGAGTTTTGACCATCTCCTTCTTCTTTCTCTTTTTCCTCTCCCGTTCTTTCTTTATATTTTGCTGCTTCTCCTTCTGGTAAATTTGCAATAGAAAGCAACAGTGATGCCTCTAGTCGCTCTAAAGTGGCAGGTGTAGGCAATTGTGCAGTGTCATGTACATGTTATGACGTGGGAAATCTCCTACACTTTACAAGATATAATTTTCGGTGCCATATCCTTCTTCGTAATGATGATGAGTTTTACAATCTTTCTATTAAAAATTTTTCTTCATAATATTCAAGATATACATGTCTTGATTTAGAAAATCACTTTTTTCTTATACAGTTATGACAATGCGTTGTGATCTTGGTGGACGTGATATTGTACTTTTTAAGGGTTTTATCGTTTATGGAATAAGTCATCTTCAATGAAAATGTAGAAAATTAAGTTGGTTTCTTATAAAAAATAATCCTATTCCCATCTTCTTCCCTGAAAACAGACTTTTCATTTTAACTCCGTCTCTAACTAACAAGTAGGACGTCTTAATTAATAGGGCTTGAACTACGAGGGCTACGAAGTTTGTAATGAATCATTTTGGATCTTATATTATTTCGAAATTTGGTCAAATAATGAAAACAAGTAAAAAACAACAAAAGACCCAAGGACACAACAAAAAGGATAAACTAATAGCAAAGGCAAAATATAAGAAAGAAACCAAAACAATGCACAGTAAAAGCAAAACAAAAGACAAAATCGAATGCAAAATATAATAGTAACAAGGGAGAGCAGGAACAAAGAAAAACAAATACAAAAAAGGATATAAACAAACAAAAGGACATAAAAAAACCAAAAAATAAAAGAAGCCAAATCAAAAAATAAAACTGCTAAACGAAGAGCGAAACAAAAGCAGAAAAAGGAAACAACAAAAAAGGCAAAACAAAGACAAGGAAGGAACAAAAAAGTATAATTTAGAATAGAAAGTCAAAAAATAATTAAACAAGAGCAAAACAGAATACAATACAAAAGCAAAACATATAAGGGAACAATGTACTAAACAGAGGACAAAAAGTAGAAAAGAAAAAAATCTAAATGAGAAGCAAACAAGTCGTATCGCAGAAAAACAAAAGAAAGCGAGAAAAAAACCTCCGAACGAAAACAACATAGAAAACGAAATAATGGATTCTACATTTATTGGACACTGCTGTTTAGATTCTATGTAGTGCGAACAGTTTTTCATTTTCGTAATTATTCTTAATACTCAGTAGAGCATCGAAGGTCAATAATAACAATAGCACTTAAGTGTACTCTTAGGTAATGACCATACTACTGCGGAAGTGTACTCTTAGGTAATAACCATACTACTGCGGAAGTGTACTCTTAGGTAATGACCATACTACTGCGGAAGTGTACTCTTAGGTAATGACCATACTACTGCGGGATCTCTGTCAAGTTAACACCATTTGTGGAAGGGATTCTTGGTTAATTTATAGAAGTGTCCACTTTATGAAGCTTTTCACTTAAATCAAAGTGTGAACCACAATGAACGAAAAAATCTTGGATATACTCGAAAGCGTCTGGGTAAAACATTTCATCAGCTCTTATCTTCTCAAACTGCACCATCAAATGTAGTAATATTAATCATGCTACCTCAGGAGTGGACTGTGGGATGGAAATCCAAGTCAGATGCAAAGATCTTCGCAAAGAATTCTAAAAGCTAAGTTAGTAACATGACAAAAATATTCTTTACATAGCATCGGGAAAGACCAAAATACGTATTTTGTAGCACTGAAATAGTCTGACAGATATTGTGTTTTCCTTTGTCCTTTTTGAAATTTCCTGCACTTGGTAACTGTTCCTTTTACAGGGATGCATGATTTATGCTATTCTATGCTCACTTTACAGAGATTCATGGTAGGTTTCAATCCACTTGTACATTCTTTACATCGAATAAAACTGCGCTACTTACCTAATAATGTGATAAAGGCAGCAAGAAATTGAAAACCTTGGAACACTTTCATCATTCTTAGCCAAATAAGAAGCAAAGTCACAGCATACATAATCTTGTGTGCGTTGAGTATTTTTGGCAGTGATGCATTTGTTTTTTGGGTATGATGGTAAACTGTATACGCTGCTCTAGTGGCAATGAGGATGAGGACAAGAACCAGACAAATCCATTCAAACACATTCCAGAAATTGTTGAAATAGCCTCCCTTATGCCTTCGAAGTCGTCCTATTTCGTTCATAAGAAATCTTCTTTCGCTAGGATACTGAGAGTGGCAATATTGGAGGTCTTTTTCAATTTCCCTTATCTTCCAGTCTTTCCATTGACTGTAGACGCTCTGATATTTCTTCATTGCTAAAACTTGCTACAAATAACAAAGAAAGATTTAACTAAAAAATCGCCTTGAAAATTGGCGACTTTGAACTAAAAATATACGTGAAATATACTTATCGTCTGACACTCTTCAGAGTATTAATCGTCAGAAAGGAAATTATAGATATATGGCAATCTTTTTATACGAAACATGTATCAAAACTAGCCAATCATAAGCAAGAAAGGAAAAAGAAACAGAGAAAAAAATGAAAGACAAAGCATTATACACAAAGAAGAGTCCAAGTGACAAAAGCGAACTCTTTCTACCTACAGAGTTCTGGTTTTCTTGTTCAAGCTTAGTAGTATATGAATTTCTGTGCCAATGTGAAGCTCGGTATGTAGGTAGCACTTCTCAAAGATTGGGTGACAGCATCAAACAACATGTTCCAGCCGCTGTACGCCAAGTATCAATTCCTCCTAGAGAACAGCCATATCGCTCTTGCAAAGGGATAATGACTGCTGAAACATGCAATTCTGCCATAAGCCAACATTTACTAGAAAATTCAGAATGCATCAAAATGTATAAGGACGAGGGTAAGGATGGATAATTGGCATAGCTACGTCGTCCTTTCATTTAATTGTATCGGAGTCCGTCTACATCAAAACAAAAGGATTTCGTTCTGGTACAAAAACAGTAAAATGCCTAACGACCAGAGTTGGTAAGCCAAACGTATGGTTCTTTTGAATAGATCATAGCGTAGAAAATGCTACGTTTGACCATATTTGAAAGGATGATGAGCGAAGCTGGTTGTGTATCCGTCATTGGGTGTAGTCAATTCAAGTAACAAGAAAGTAAATTCTGCGATGGAAGTTTCTTTTAGAGGGTGAACGTCTATTAGCCTCGTTTAGAAATGTTCTTTTTCTTCAGGTGTGTGGTTTTCGAACTCACACCCACTAGCTGAAGAGATCGTTATCTACTCAAGCCAAAGTAAAATGCCCGTTGTTGTGCACTCAAGGTAAAATCCATTTTCTTCCTAAAAGCAAATCGCATAAAGACTTAAATATAAAACAACCCTTTACAAGTATACTTTATAGCAACTGGAATGCTGCGTTCGCATATTGCTTGTTCATATTGCTTTAAAGCCTAACCCT
>JANTCA010011381.1:0-27156 GCA_024741275.1 Chironex yamaguchii | reverse complement strand
TTGGGTATGCCTTCCTGTAAGTGAGTATCCAAATGTATGCATTGAATCAAAAAATAAATTTGAAGTTTAAAAAAATTTTTTTATTATTATTATTATTATTATTATTATTATTATTATTATCATCATCATTATCGTTATCATTACCTACAGCTACATTGGCGATTTCTTCTCAGTTCAATATCTAGATATATCAATAGGTGTTGATTCAATGTAACAATTCATTAGATTTACTGGTATTAACTGTTTGATTCAAAATAAATGGTATCACGAAGTACCAGATAATATGGAACAAATACAAAGCCCTTTGTAAGCTGTTGCTGGAAATTAGAATGTTCAGTTTATTTGATTGGAGTGAGTACAATTAGAGATAAAGCTAAGGACAGTGTCTGTTTTATGGATACGTTGAAATGTTTACAAATAAATAATGATTATTTTCTACGTAAAATGATTGGTTTTGCAATAAGATCTTCATATTTTCTTTTCTGTCAAGATAATAAGAACTGGACTGAACACGATTTATTTTGGCAATTTTGGTCACGAGCGTTCGTCACTAGACTTATGCCACACATTGCAATCAATTTGAACAAGCCCTCCTGTAAATGAGTAAACATATGTATGCACTGAGCAATAATAAAAAATTTGAAATGAAACTGTTATTGTTATTACTAGTACATTCGCCAAGGAGGTTACGTTTTCATCAGAGTTTGTTTACTGATAGTTTTTTTGTTTGTTGATAAGCAATAATAAACCGAGAAAAGTTTGAACGTATCGTTCTAAAAATTTCACAGTACCTTAGTATTCTGACTGTCTCTAGCTGAAACTCTGAGTTTATTTCAAAAGGCATGTCAATTTGTTAGAATACAAACAGCCATAAACACGATAATCTGGCCAAACGCTGTTTTTCGTGTGTTGCACAAATGATGGAAAAGAAAAAGGGTAGCATATGAAAACAAAATTATAAGCCCATAGAGTTTGAGCACTGTGATACATTCTTCTTGAAAAGTTTTTTACGATGATAACAAATAAAGCTGAAAGAATGGGTGTTGTGAAGAGATATATAAGGTGTATCTGCTGACCCTAATTAATTACTGTTGCATGAAGTCTTTAACCAATGAAAGATCTTTATCTAATTTAAACGGCTAAAAGAATTGCTGCAAAAAGTCACGGTGGTTGTGCTGAAGGTGACGTTTAGTTAAAGTGAAGACACAATTACTGCCACGGGGTCACTAAGATGCGACAAGGCGCGATGAAGAACCATTTGGCAGGACTCTTGCTTCTTCTTCTTCTCCTTGCTGTTGAATGTCAAGGTATATCATTTTTTTATTTGTTTGTAAACCTTCAAATAACTGCAGACTCTTCATTACTTTTATTTGAATCAAAAGATCTTTCTATGTTTATTTGACTTATCGAAGTCATTCTCATGACTTTAAGTAGACAACTAATTCTGGCATATTGCGAGAATGATCACTTTTAAAGTTTACTTTGTAAAAACGGTTAAATCTCAAGGTATGCAAAGATTTATTGTAACTGTTCATGGCCAAAGCTTACTTTCTTGTACTTTGTATTCTATTGCAGTAAGAACTAGAAACACGTAAAACTATCACATGCCGTTAGTTGATTTTTCCCAGCAAAAATGTTATGCCTTGGAGCTAGTGTGTCGCAAATGGAATACAAAATTTATAATGCAGTCGCCCATTTTGAAAAGATTTTGATGTAATTTTCGACTTTAAGACCACAGTCGCCCAATAGAGTAAGTCATGCTCTCAAAGAATGATATTGCCTATGACCAGACACACCTCATGATTTTTGATAAAAGAAAAACTTGTTGAGTCTTCAACAAGAAATGGAATTCAAATTTACTTGTTTGCTTCAATTAGATCATATTATGGCTAATATTGCAGAGCATACCAAGCATGACATTTGCCTCGCCACAAAACGATACTAAATTCAACGTTGTAAAACAAAGTATTCGCCGAAAAGGGAGGAACTTGATAAATAGCTAAGAACGGATCCCTTAAAAGTCGTGGAAACTTCATTTTCTACGCTTTCTCAAAAACACACACTTTTCCCACGGGTGACCTAAGGGTGGCTGTGTCCAAAATGCAGTCCCACTCTCCAACGTTGAAACTGTACGGTCGAGTGTACTATTTAGGTCATACTCAGAGACAGTCTATTTCCCAACATTTATGATGAAATTATCGACCTGAGAAGGAAGGAAAGAATGAGAGGTCCGAGAAGAAAGAGAGCAATGAGAAACTTGAAAAGAAAGGGAAAGTTGGGAAACGTGAAAAGAAAGGGAAAGTTGGGAAACGTAAAAAGAAAGGGAAGGGTGGGAAACGTGAAGGAAACATAGCTCACTGTACTCAGTTTTCAAACTTATCTTGGAGGTCTACCTAAATGCTGTATAAAGTTGTTCTTCTTCCGAGGACATGTAGAAACAAATTCTTACTACAATAAGCCTCAATAGTAAAAAGGAACGCCAATATTTCTTACTGACCATAATGGCACAAAGAAACTATTAGACAGCGTGAGAAATCAAAGAACGCGTAACGTTCATAGTGAGCTTCACAACTCAGGAATTAATAACAGAGTACTAACAAAATCGTACAGGTTTTCATAACAAGTCTTTTGAAACAGAAGGCCAATTTGCTTGGCTACATGGCTTACAATTTCAATAAGGCCATAAGTGTTTTGGTCCGGATCCCAAAGAGAGTAGCCATGTCAAATTCCACAGGCTGACCACCATCGAATTTGTTTATTCGCAACTGGCATTGTCAAAGGAACAAACATCATCCAGCAGATATTTGCAGAAAATCTCTCTACAAAACGCCCAGTAGACAGTTCATTGCTCTTTTCAAGATACTATCTGCCTTAAAGTCTTCACCTAGTTGGTAGTTACTCGCCCCATAACTACCCTATTACAAGTAGCAACACGGGGTGTATTCCTGGTTTTCTTGTAATATAACTTGTTAAGATGTTTGATCAATTGCAGTTATCGTGTCCAAGTCGAACTAGTTTCGAATCAATCAATACATGAATACGGGAGTATGCTTCTAATATATAATATCGTTGACATTTCTTACGTATACGCATGTTTATAGAGTAATTTCAGATAAATCTCAATACTGATAATTTCCAAACGTAAAGCCAAATTTGATGTAGACAGACTCCGATACGCTTAGATGAAAGGACAATCTAGCTGTGCCAATTATCCGAAAATTCTCGTCCTTACACATTTTGGCGCATTCTCAATTTTCTAGTAAATGCTGGCCTATGGCAGAATCGCATGTTTTGGTAGTCATTATTGCTTTGCAAGCGCGAGATTGCTGTTCTCTAGGATGCTTGGCGCACAGTGGCTGGAACATGTTATTTGATCCTGTCATCCAATCTTTTTTGTGCGGTAGTATCTAAGATTCCTTCGCCTTAGCAAAATTAGTTCAAAAGCTCAAAATCGATTCTCGTGAGGCGGTTATGTGTTCTTTTAACATCCTTGATGAGACGATAAAAATATGTGCCGATGCTTTGTCCAGGGGAAAGGTTGAACAGCCCTCCGTCCCAGAAGAGATCTTTGTTGAGTTAATGGAATATGCCACTAGAGGTGTTGAATTCAGTTTCAGCAATACAATGTATCGACAAAAGGACGGTGGCAATGAGCCCCAAGTGGGGTCCTAGGGGGCGAAGCCCCAAAAATTTTCAGGTTTTTAACCCCTCTAGATGTGCTAAAAACATTGCAATTTCTACTTGTTTTTTGAATTCTACAACACGATTATTAACGTACAAGGTGAACAAAAAAAACAGTATAAACTATTATGCAACACAAAATACACAAACTAATAGATACACACAAGAAACTACTATGTCCAAGGTTTCTTTTCTAGTTTCATTTAGTATCGGAGAGGGGTCCACCATGGCTGGAGGCGACAAGGAAGAAAATATTTCAAAATCTATGTCTCTGGAACGGCTATAAATGCTATCTTGAACATAAATTTAGAGGGGAATAAAAAATCAACAACTCGACCAAAAAATTCATAATAAAGTGGTAAACCTTTGTGTATTACTTGATTAATGTTATAATGATTTTCAGGCAGTTAAGTGACGTGAAACACTTAAGAATTTAAATTTCGTAACAAAAAGTAAAAGATATAATGGAAACAAAATGTCTTACGAAAAGTTTATTTAATAAAAGTTAGGTTTATGTTCTACCTTGCTCTAAAAAGAGAAGCACAATGACAGTTTTGAGTTATAGTTCTCTGCGTAGAGCAGTGAAGGTAAACAAATCGTAAGTCACACAAAGCAATAAAAGCACGGGTCTTTAAAATCAATATTATGTGTATGCAGTAAAAGAGCAAAGGGATCGTATCTAAGAGAACAAGTAAAATAATATCAAAAAGATCAATCAATGGAACATGAAATCAGACAAATCAAAACAAATACCGCTATATTGATACTCTTTATCATCTATCTATTCAGTAATTTTTTCCTTTTTTATTTATTATTAACAACTGTTTCACAATAGAAACAAACCATGCTTGGAATTTTTGGGGGAGGTCTTGGCCCCCTGCCCCCGGAGGCTATGGCATTGCTGTTTATGCATGGAAGCATCGTAGCAAAGCTTCATGATTTCACATAATCAATCTAGCTAAGTGTAAGAAAGCAAATTAGATTGATAAAGGTAGTTTCTAATGTTCAGTTATGCATAATTTCTATTGAGTCGTCCGTTTCAATAGATATGTAGCCGTTGGAACCGTTATCAAATCTTAACTACTAGTCGCGTACTTCATATTTCCCGTTAGGAGCACATGATATGATTTTTCATATTTTTTAGCTTTCTCTCATCTAGTAAGTAAAATTCCATAATTCTATGCCTATACTAGTACTAACATTATTGGAAGGTACTTCCTTACAAATAGGTGCATTTAGTTCTAGACGGGACTGGAATTTTGTTAGGCAAAGTCTTACTTTTAGATCAGTTTCTAAATTGACGTTTGCGTATGACTCTTAATGACAATGGAGTAGTAATTTCGATTTGTGTGGTTTGAATACTTTCCAATAACAATATTCCATTCATTTGCCAACACATAATGCGACTCATCCATTCCATCATCCTCCCATGAAACCAAGAACATTACCAGCTAACCAACCATCTTTCGCAGAGTAAGCTAGCACGCCAAAAAGCTATTAATGCACTCATCCCATTTGTCCATCCATCCACCTATCGAGTCATCGGGTTGCTCACCAATAGATTATTTTATTTATTTGTATATCAATCCATCAATGTATCCATGGCGAAAGCAAGCAATGGTTCAAGATACAGATTTTATCTGGAGTCCAAGGACATTGCCTTTCAAAATTCGCTGTTTCTGTCTAGAGTTTCAATTTTTTCCTTGTGCTACCTTGAAAGCCGGTCCTCAACAAGTAAAGAAATATGTCAGTCTAGTCAACTCTCTTTTGCATCTTAGGCTTCCTTTTTACTTGTCCGCTGATGATCCATTTTAGGGGGAGGACCAATTTGTACTTTTTGGCAAAAGAGTCTTTGAACTTCTTATGATTTTATCGAGAAAACATATCTCGTTGCTCGAGTTCAATCAAGTTATCAACCACTCCATCCAATTTTGCATGCATCCTGTATGTATCCATAAATGCATCCATGCAAGCATCATTCTATCCATGCAACTGTCTATGCATCCACCTATGTATCGATCCACGTATCCATTCATGAATCCATTCACGAATCCATCCTTGCATCCATTTATGCATCCATGTAAGAAACAATCCATGCATCCAGGCGTAGATCCATCAAAGCATCCACATATCCATTTATCCATGCCTCCATCCATGCAACTATCTATGCATCCATCTATGCGTGTATCCAATGAACAAGCAGAAAAGTATATTTATCCGCGTACCATCTATCCATGCAAACATCTATATGTGCAAACATCTAAGCACTTCTCAATGCATTTATCCATTGACCAATCATTCATACATTCATACATACAAATCGATTATCCGGTTATTATTTTCTTCTGTCTCTATTTCATTAGCATGGAGACGTATTAACTTGGCTCGTGGAAAAACAACGCTTCAGTCTTCTGTATCCAGCAGTGGTGTTGCGTCAAGAGCGGTTGATGGAAAAACGTTTACTGCCTGGAATATGCATTCTTGCACGAAAACCAAGAAAGAATCGAGGCCTTGGTGGGGCGTAGACTTAGGAGGTAGATATTACGTCAAGCAGGTAGCAATTACTAATCGAGCTGATTGCTGCTGGCAGAGATTGTCTAATGCCGCTATTTATGTTGTTGATACAACTGCAGATGGGGAAAAACTATATCACCTGTACGTAAATTATTTCATGTTGATTCATCAGTTATGGTTAATTAAATTATTCCTCTTTACTGTTAATTGATTGTTGAACATGCAACTCTAGCCAATGAGGTCCAGGGAACACTACTTTTGCTATGGAACTTTACTCAGATCGCATTGCCATTCTGTTGTATCTTTAATACTGTAGTCCACAAATTGCAGGTAGGGTTAATAACTTTCATTAATGGTGAGTTGAGAGAATATGTGAGCTAGATGGAGAACTTCAACAATTAGGCTGTGATATAAAAATTCCATTAGTATGACCTCTAAAAAATAAATCATTTTACGGCCTGAGGTATTTCTCTCAGCCTATATTCCATCAAAGCTTAACTACATTCATCTAAATCAAAGTAATGAAATTGCTGGAAGCAACTGCTTATACAGGTTTGCAAAATCCATCTAGAAGCCAACAGAACTTTCCAGAACAGTACAGAATACTATAGACCACAATAGAATATTTCAGAAGCTTTTAGAACAAAGTAGAATCAAATAAACCTTCTAAAAGCATCATGTAAATATTGCATCAGCATTGTTCTTCAACATATCACTTTCTAGAAGGTTCTAAACGTACATTTTCGAGAAGGTTCTAGAAGTTTATGATACAATACTGTGTTCAATGATTTTTACAAACATTATGTTCTCTTACAACTCGAGTTATTCTACTCGTGTTCTACTGATGCGAATGACTTACAAAATTCTAGTGCCGTGGGGCTAGTGTATAGGTATAAAATAAATATTACCGGCCTTTTTAATAAGAATCCATCCGTGTTCAAGTTCGTCTTGTGGTACAGTAGTAGCACCTGCTACGTAGTCAATGTATTTTTTTAGAGTTCAAGCATGTTTTCATCGTATTTTTCTGTTGTTATATTGATGCGACTACACTTTGACCTACAGCTGTGCTCCAAGTGTGACGGTTGGCAGGGGAGAGACCAAAACAATCAATTGCCATCGCTTCACAATTGGCAGACACGTGTACATCCGTTTGCCAAAAACGGATGTTCTAACACTATGCGAGGTGCAAGTATTTGGCATAAGAGGTATTAACAGTATACAAATCATCTGCGTTGTATTTGTAATCTTATTCAATAGTTGCTTGCTGTATTGTGAAAAACAGTTCGTTCGTAAAATACCACTTAATTCATGAGTTAGGGGATATAAACATTTTTTCTTACATATATTATGCAGACGTATATATTTATTCGATCATGTAAACTCATCTAGTCAGTGAACAAATTTAAAATTTCTTCATTCAATTTAAGATAGATAAATGCTACATCAAAGTTAATATTTATTCATTATATTCAAAAATGTTTATGTACTGTGTTCAGTATTAATGACAAAAAGGATTCTGCCTTTGATGATATAACATCTTAAAAGAAGCAGTGTTAGTAGTAGGCAAAGTGGCCTTAGACCCAGTTCTACTCCACGTGGGAAGGCGTTTCCTTAAAAAGTTGTCTACCTTATGAATTTATAATATATTCTGTAACGCCGTTATGTCTAAACTAACCGAAAAAGAAATGTTGTCTAAAAGGGCGGTTTGCAAGGTACAAACTTAAGTGCATACTATTTCGCTTTTAATTTTGCCGTTGGCAATATATTATCTAGGGCATCTATATGAAATAAACTTTACTCTTAGAGCCATCCCAGAAGTTTCGCCCGTACTAATTTCTTGATTAGTTATACATCACATACTATAAAGATTCCTGCAATGGTAATGATAATTTTAATATCGACAGTTACTTTGTTGATAGCTATAGGATAGTTATACCTAATGCATACAGACAAATAAACAAATAAACAAAACGATCAATAAACAGTGTTTCAAACTAACAATAACGCGTATTTACAAACAAATAGCAACAAACAAGCAGTTAAAAATATTTAAAAAGCACTCAAAACATCTGCATAATAACAAGTTACGCTCCAGTGCCTAAAATCTTCTGATTCTAAAGAGTTTGTTCGTCCGTCCTTTCACCTCAAAATTTTGACATGGTCCCTGAACACGTAGTAAATATCATCTAAAGTCATCACAGGTCCTCTGTCACTTTGTTAGATACTATAGAGTTAACAGCACTTACCAACGTGTTTGAGGAAACCCTACGTCTTTTAGGAGCCGTCATATCAATAAAGACAGGGATATCTTTAAAATAAATCTTACCGCTATTATTTCCAAGGCGTCCATCTAGCTAATTTAAAGCGTTTTTCTCATGAATATCACCATTCGGTAGTTACTTCAAGTTGCTAGGAATGAATTCATTAACTATTAAGATCAATTGTGTAAATAAGTGGGTGACGTTACTATGCACTAATGACTTCAACAAGAAACTCTCCCATGACATCGGTCCCTCGTGGCAGCCATGAGATTTTGTGGACATAGACCAACTCACAAAAGTATGCATTTCAAGCGCTGATACTGATCATAGGGAACTGATACAATGAGCTATTGAACATCTAGTGAGCAAAAAGCGTTTTCCTCTGGTTAAGGGTCTTTGTAGAAAATTAAGAATAAATGTAAAGTTAGAGAGGTTTCCTGTACTGACATTAACGATATTCTTTGATATCCTTTCATATCTTAACAACAGAAAATTGAGCCTAAACCATTCAAAGATACTTTGCCGAGCGCATTGAAAATTGTTTTGCGTCTTACACTGTTGAGGTCGGGAGAAATAATTTTATAATTTTGTTTAGAAAGTAAGAAAGGCAGAAAAGGAATGATAAACAGTTAAATTTACAATCACAGTTCAAATCGAATTCATGAAAACACATCTCGCCCCAAAAGCGCGGGAAAATAATTTAATTTGATGAAGATTCCGAGTGAAAACAAAATCATTCTGACTACAGAACGCCTGTTTTTCTGCCTCTAATAACGATAGGTTCCAAAAATATTAGATGGAAGACAATCTTGTCCTGCCAATAATATGAAAATTGTTCTACTTGTACAGTTTAGTGCATCCTTGAATTCCATTATGTATTGATCTATGGCCGAGTTAAAACACTTGCTTTAGTTTTTCATCTTTAGTTTTTCATTTGTAAGCACGAATTTACTAATCTCTTGAAAAAACTCCGGTTTGGCGTATATTTAACGAAGTGTGCTGTTTTATCCTATCCTGTGCTGAATCTTCCTATTTGTTAATCAGCAGAAAATCATCTTTTAATAAGTACATGTTAACAACTTATTGTATTCAACGGGCAGTGTGTTGTCAATTCTGCTTTTGAAAACCAGCAATTTTAAGGGCAAGTAGGAGACTGGTCTATTTCAAATCAGCTCAGGGCACTCGCCTAGCATAGTGAGGCTCAGTTTAGACGTCACATTTCAGACGATGTAACTTTAACTATCAAATATTTAACACAAACTCGACAAATGAGCGTCTCCAATTTATACAATGTCAATAACATCCAGCTGTTTTGATTTCGGCGCTCAATGGTGCGCTTCGTAGTTCGACCTAAGCAATTAGCTATATCAGATGAATTAGAATCGACATTAACTCATCGTCTAACGCCAAGTCTCTTTGTGTTATATAACCTAACAGTACATCACAGTTCAGCATGAATTTGTGAGTTGGATGTGGACAAATTTGTCTTGGACTTCGTAACAACAATGGATTTGACTCGACGGAAATTGACATGAGCGACGCCTAAACTGGGCCTGAAAGTCTTGATATTTAGGATTACAAACCTCAACAGATAAAGTACAACTACTAAGACTTTTTCCAGAATTTGTTGATATTCCATTATTTATTTTTAAATGTTAAGTCGCTTACTACTCTCATGATGACTTATCTTTTGTAATATTTTCTTTCAGTTGCACAACAGGTTGGTTACGATCGCTGCAGAAGACGTTGTGAAATTGAGGGAGGCAGGTTTATCAACTGCGCACGTGTTCGTAAAGATTTTACATCAATGAGCAAGACGGAAAGAGTGCGCTTTACGAGAACCTATGTTGAGCTTACTCAGAGAAGTCCATATGTAAAGCAGTATAATAAACTCATTGAAATGCATGTCAAGTTATTTTTCACCAAAATACACAAACCAGAACAGTTCCTGCCATGGCATCGGTGGTATATCTTGCAACTTGAAAACCTACTTAGAAGGATTGATTGCAGGGTAACTCACAGAATAATTGCATAAATTATTATCTACAGCGCAAAAAATATTTACGCCAGACAATAAAGAGAAGGGGAATACCATAAAAAACCCTCTAAATCAGAGGTATCAATTACATCTACCTGATTAAGGATTATAAAAAGTATCTGCCATCTCCGTAAGAATCGAATTTCTATAAGATGTCTGTCACAATATGGCGGCCTGTGCATAACCTTAGTAAATGAGTTAACTGAAAACGCTAGATAAGAGACAGGATATATCCTGTCTCAAAGTGAAAACGTAACCCACAACGTATGGCTTGCAGACAAATTGTTCAATCTAAATTGTCTGACTGTGGTGTTACTGTTTTATGCCCTTCGCTTTGTGTTGCCTAGTAATGGAAGCTAAACTGTCGTATATCTGGGAAACAAATCATAAGTCCAGGGAGGGGGCTGAACCCGCGACGTTCTGTTTACCGGACAGATGCTCTGACTACTGAGCTACCGGGACGTTTTTTCTCAGAGGCGAAATTAAGAATTTAAAATTTGATGATTGTCTCACTAAAGTACTAGCAATAGCATAAGTAGTAGCAGTAGTAGTAGTAGTAGTAGTAATAGTAGTGTAAACTCAATTTATTTCTTTGTGACATTATAATACAATTGCAAGGCTCACTTTACAAGTAACTTGGAATTGACTATTTGAATCTTTCACACGGCTTGCGTAACACAATGTTTCTAAGAAATACAATTACTCCGCTTAAATTTTCATTAGTTCTGGAAGTAGTAGCAGTAGTAGTAGTAGACGTAGTAGTGGTAGTGTAAACTCAATTTATTTCTTTATGACATTAAAATACAATTTCAAGTCTCACTTTACAGGTAACTTGGAATTGACTACTTGAATCTTTAACACGGGGGGAAAAAAATGAAAAAAAAATATATATATATACTTAACTACTACTACTACTTACTTACAGTAGTAGTAGTAGTAGTAGTAGTGGTAGTGGTAGTAGTAGAAAACTACTAAGGCTATTCCTGTAAAGAGTATTTGCTTATTCGTAGGTGACAGTTCCATATTGGGACTGGAGTTTGTGGTCTGGTATACCATGGGATACGAAACATCTGTGGAGATCGACTGACGATGGATTTGGAGGGAATGGTACAGGTCCACACTATTGTGTTCAGGATGGCCCATTTGCCGCCAGTAAGTTTTCTGTAGCTCCGTCTGCACAAATGAAGGGGATCAAGTGCTTAAGGAGGGAACTGAATGGATACCCTCCGGATGCTCCATCAGTTGAAATCCTCCTCAGGACCCGTCTTGAACGATTTCATACCTTCGAGGAGAATTTACGAGTTGATTTCCATAATCGTGTTCATTGTAACTTCGGTAAGTTTTTAAAATGGCAGGAAAAATCTATTTTAATATAAACGCAAAGTTGAACTAAGCAGTATCAATCTATAACAAAATAATTATTTTTTACAATAAATGGTAAGAGTGACGTCGATGCTGACATTGATGCTCCTGCTCAATGAACCGTTATGACGACGTCAGAATTAACGACAATAACTCTCAATTGTAAAGCTGTCGGTAGTGGTGACCGTACTCTAAGAATTTTGGTGATGCTGATGATAAAATGACAATGAAAATAGTGATGCTGATAATGATGGTCAATGGTTACATTTGAAGGATTATGACGATGACAATAATAATGATTGATGATGATAATAATGACGATGACAATAATAATGACTGATGATGATGATAATGATGATGGCTGATTGGTAATGACGATGATGATGGTAATGATGTCAATTATGATTGATGATGACGATGATTGATGGTGGTAATAATGATGATGATTGATTGGTGATGACGACGATGATGGTGGTAATAATGATGATGATTGATTGGTGATGACGATGATTATTTTTCATAATGATGACGATGCTGCTGTTGTTGATTATGGTAATGATGATATTGATATCGATGAAGATGATAAAGATGATGATAGTGATCATGACGACACTTCTTATTAGAATACAGTTTGTCGGAGATGATATTAATTATTGTAACAATAGTGATGATAGGGATAATGGTGGTAATTATGACATTGATGGTGATGTTAATGGTGAAAATATTGATGAGGATTTGAACAATTGTTGTTCCAATGATATTGTATTGATAGCGATGGTGAATTATTGTTTTTAATGTTAACTGTCAGAATAGGCACAATAATTATACTAGCTCAAATTCGTTGTCTTAACCAATTGCCTTTATTGCTCTCCATAGGTTATGATAACAGTCACATGTGTTCACTTAATTCTGCAGCTGCCCCGGATTTTTTCCTGCATCATGCGTTTGTAGATAAAACTTGGCATGACTGGCAAAGACAGTCGCACAATCATAACAGAAAGTATTTTTCGCAATTTAAACACAAAATGCAAAATATATCCTATTCGCCAGCTGATCTTCATGATCTTATGAAACAGCCAGGAAACGTTCGTGTTATGTATGATAATCCGACTCATGATGGAGCAAAGGCAGTAATGAAGAAGCTGGAAGGTACATGCTTTATTGCTTTGTTAGATATGACATACAATCAAAACCTTGATCAATAGTAGATAAATAGTAAATGCCAAGTAGCAGCCATTAAAGGTGCTTATTCAACAGCTATATGCGTGTCATATACCTATATTACCCGAGACTGTATTAATGCAGGAACTAGGCCTTGGTGATACCCCCACACGTATGTCGTTTGGTAGTGCTGCATCAACCATGTCAGGATCGACACAATATCTCTTAGATCATTCAGTGGGATTGCCAACTGGACAGAGATATATCCTTTAGAGCGGATCTTTGGTTCGGCACTAATTTAGTTCATTCATTCTTCCATTCATTTATGTAATTATTACTGCATTCATTCATTCATTGATTAATTTTTTCACTCATCCATTCATTCATTTCTTATTCTATCATTAATTCATTAATTCATTCATTTGCTTTTTCTTTCATTCATTTATTCATTCACTCATACACTCATTTATCCATTTATCAATTAATTAACTCATCACTTGTTCTTTCTTTCGTTTAATCTTTTATTTATTTTTACTTTATTTTTTCTTTAATTCATTTATTCCTTCATTTATGCATTCATTTATTCACTCGTTTTTAATTCATTCATACATATATTTATTTGCTCTTTCTTTCATTCACTCTTTCCTTCATTTTTTAATCCTTTAATTCATTTATTCCTTCATTCGTGCATTCATTATTTTATTTTTTCTTTAATCCATTCATACATTCATTCATTTGCTCTTGTTTCATGTATTCTTTCATTCATTTTTTCTTTTATTCATTCATTTATTCACTGTTGGAACTAGTTATTTACTTAATTCTTTACTAAAATATTTAATTAGTTGCGTAGTCACTTAGTTCGATTAAGAATTGATTCCGTTTATCTATTTGTTTGTCAACTACTTCATTCGCGTTTTATTCAACTATATACAGAAATAAATCAGTAACACAATATTGAAGGACGAGTCATTGAGTTCTCAATTAATCAAACAAGTAAGCAATCAACCGAGCAATCAATCAATCAATACAACAATCAATTCATCAATCAGTTATTCATTCGCCTTTAATGGCTGTTTATTGACGGATATCTTCTGACAACAGTAAACTTCAGACAATCCTATTAAATCGTCAGTAACGTCAATCAATTCAGCATTCCAAATTTAGAAAGCACCATGCATGCAAGTATTCCTTTCGAATACAAAGGGGCCTAAAGCGAATTGCAGTGTAGCACAGAAAATATTCCTATGTCCCAGTTCTACTTTTCACACTTTACCTTTAAATATGAAGCATCAAAAACTTTTATTTTTCAAGGAAATTTTTGCAAATGGTTTGAACTAACTGAAGACACAACCATGGGAGAATTGTAATATTTTGTTTCACTTACATTTCATATTCGACTGCATCGAAGCAAAAAAGAAACAATCAATTTATGAAATACTTATACTCGCGACGTTTAACTTATGAAGCTGTGAAAATTCGAACAGAAACAAGCACGAACAATCTACCAGACATGCGCAAAGGATACCACGAAAAAGATTCCGATGCAAAAGACGGCGTTTTCAGAAGCCTTCAGACTGAATAGCGAATTCTTCAGCAATGACAATGAAAACAACCACAACAGCTTTCTCTGCAGTTGCAAAGCCGTTCATACCTTCCTAAAGATGGCAAAGCAGCGGTATTGCATACTATATCCATAAAATTATTCTATGCCACAGTATTGTAAAACTAGATGCCAATGCCTGTGCATAGTATGATCCAAAAATATGCAGTTGAATGCTTCTTTATCTTGTTCCATTCTACATTGGATATATGTGGCGTTTGGTCGTAAGTTGTCAAGGGTCCTTTTCGGCAGTTTAGTACTCCCATGTATTGCTTTTCCACTCTACATTCCAAATTATTATGGGCGCCTTTGGGGCCAGACTAGAGGGTAAGGTTTCGTGTTTGGTCCTCTTGTGTCCACTTAATCCGCTGCAGAAATAGTACTCCAACCCATATTTCCTTCATCGCTTTGTGATTTCATCCTGTAGACACGATGCCATGAAATGCAGAAAGAATTATGATTTATAAATTTTGAGTCCGAAGTACTCCCTTGGTTAGCTAATAAATGTAATTCTGTTGTTTTTTTCACCAACAGGTATGTCCTTTAGTGCCCTTCAAAACTTACCACGTGAAGGCTTTTCACCAATTAGTAAGCGAGCTCTGAAAATTTTCCACGTCACCAACAAAGAAAGAGCTGCATCACGACGCTTCGAGCGAGTTATTGCAGTTAAACATCACATCAGCGAGAGAATGCTACACGGAGCTGACAAGGAACGTGGTTTTGCGTCTTAATGATGCAGATTTTTGTGGGATCAACATGGGTACTATTAATTGTCGTGTTCGGGGAAATATTACTCTTAAAAATGTGTCACTACAAACTATAAGACATTGACGTCTTGGCCGGGACTCAACAGATCATTTACTTTTAGAAATTTCGGGACAGAACGTTGAAGATGGAAGATCTTCGGAAAATCTTGCTTTAATGTTATGTTCAGGAACTACCGAAACTGTGTGCAGGGGACGACGAGCTTGCCAACCACAATGTGATAATTTTGATCTCCATTACGAAGTCCACTTTCACAAAAGGGTCGCTTACGCTTGATAACATGTCTGTTTGCTCCATGCGGACTTTAAGGCCACAACGACAATGGGAGTTGTATTTAAGTATAAAGGGGGATCGTTATACTTAGTGTATCAAATCAAGAACAGAAGTCAGAAATTTGATCGACGAGTGAGCATACAAAGCATCACATATATTCTCATAATTACGTTACGATAACCGATGATGTTGTTCATGTAGTCTCTCTACTGTAGCTCTAAATGGGAAAAACAGCTTGAAGATATATTCTGTGTTTTTGTGTCGTGTTGAACTCCGAAGTGATTGAACGAAACCTTTGGGTCCTTGTTCTTCGCAAGAAATTTTCCGAATTTTTAATTTTTCCGAATCCTTGTTGTACTTAAAACACATGGGCTCGTTTCTTTCATAATTTAACAAAATCGTACGATACTACACACGAAGAACATATCAACAAATCATTTAAATAAAAGCATTTCCAAACTGCAGTCACATGCAGTGCATACAGTTGGGACATCATGATTGCCTTGAATCAAATCAAGTTTTTAGGAAACAAATTACACCAGACACCAGGGAACAGACCGGCGAGGTTCTCATGGCCCTGCAACCCAGAGCCTCGAAGAAGCAAGCAACAAGTAAAATTAAAGAAGTATGCCATCAAAGCCGGGGACCACCGAGGGAAAATATTTAACGGTTAACCACGAATCACGTTGAAGGATTTCACCTGTGACTTTGCTTACTCAAGAGATATCTACAACGGAAGAGGTCCTACAAAGGCTCGATCAGTTAATCAAGTGGGCAAGAATGAGTTTCAAGGCAAAGAAGTCGCCCTACTCCCAGGAAAGTTCAAAATATGGTGCATGCAATTCGCTCTTTTCCCGAAAATCCAATGGCCACTGACGCTATACGAAGTTGCAATATCAAGAGTAGAGCGAATTGAACAGAAGTGCAATGTGTTCATAAGAAAATGGCTCGGTCTCCCACGGGTGACGACCAGTGTAGCCCTATATCAGAAAAATGGGCCTCTTCAACTTCCAATTCCGTCAATCGTGGACATATTCAAATGTGGGAAAGTGAAAACAGTTATGATGCTGCGGGACTCCAATGATGATGTCATTCGATCATCTCCACCGCCTGTCAATACTGGTCGCAAATGGAGTGCAAAAAAGGCAACTGATAATCACATTGCAAACTTGCAACATGGCGACATAATGGGCTCAACCCAAACTGATGTTGAAGGACTTGGTATCAAAAAGTACAAACCTTTTGCTAAGACGTCATCTAAGCAGAGAAGAGAAGCAGTAATAAATCAAGTGAAAGTAGAACAGAAAGGCAGCAGGTATGTTAAACTCGTGCAATGTAATCACGAGGGACAATGCGTATCATGGGAAAAAAAGGTAATGGACAAAAAGGTCTGATGGAATGAGTTATGGGTCTGGGACCAAGCAAGAATTAGTTTTTTGATACGGTCAGTCTATGACGTGCTTCCTACACCTGCAAACTTAAAAAGATGGTCGATAAGTGGTGACGAGGATTGTCGATGTGGTGGGCTTGGTACACTGAGACATATCCTTTCAAATTGTCCTCTTTGCCTTAAAAGATTCACCTGGCGTCACAATCTAGTGCTTCATGTTCTGGCAGATGCGGTGGAAAAGAAGGTAGCAGCGATCAATGATGAAAAAAGGCCAAAAATCAGGAAAATGGAAAAGCTGAAGTTCTGCAAGGAAGGCCAGTCTGCCGCATCGAAGGTAACGATGATAGATGACCCGAGATGGGAAGGAAAGTGGGAGATGTCTGTGGACCTTCAAGGGAAGTTCTGTTTTCCACTACTAACTATGCAAAAGCCCGATTTAGTTTTGTGGTGTGAAGAAACGAAAGTTGTAAAACTGGTTGAACTAACAGTGCCATGGGAGAGTCATGTCGATGATGCGTGTCTGCAGAAAATGAAAGGTATGAAAGTTTGGTCGAGCGATGTGAAGAAAGTGGTTCGTCAGCTTCTTGTCATCCAATAGAAGTCAGAGTGTGAAGGCTCTTTGGTCAAAGGGTATACTCGTTACTGAAAGACCTCAGATTTAACACAAAAGGAAAGAAATCTGTTACCGAGGTTCCACAAAAAAATTATTTTCATAAGGATATAAAACCCCTCCAAACTTCAAACTTACCTTTTCTGTTTGATCAACCTATCCCTGCACAATTACCCGTCATTACAGAGCACAATACTTGTTGAACAAACGTGGAGTCAAATACCTCCAATAGAGTTTTTAACTTAAAACATGGCTGAATTACAGTGCATTTACTTCATCATTTCTTGGATTCTGTTTAAGTCCAGTTTTCAAAGTCAGTGGCCGAGCAAATTATATACATCCGTCACAAAGTGCTCGAGATCATCACATTGATGGTTCCAGAGTATTTTCTCATGTATTTGACCACAAGCACATATCCATCGCACTATGCATGCATAAACAAACTAAAACAAAAATGTTGAGTTAGTTTACAGTGACAAACAAATGTAGCACTTTGTTTTAGAATTCCACAAACAGAATGTCTTTCTTTACTTTTGTAACAAATCACATCTACAGATGGTCCAAACTTCACCTCTATACATTGTCAACTCTTGACACCATGAGAGAGAGATATGAATTCACGCCAGGCTAAAAGAGCTTGGTACGATTTAAAGGGATATTGCGCACCATTATAATCACAACAAGTTTTTCAAAGGTCATATATAATCTTTTTGAACTAAGAACCAGCAAATATTTATCAAGGATTCTAGTTTCAACTTTTTCTAACATTTTCAAGCCAAATTGGTCTTAAATTGTAATCAATTCTTCAATTTTTCGCAAGCATGCTCTTAACTGTCATAAATGTCCTTCATATACAATTAGCAATTTTAGAATGCCACCAATAAAGAAATCAACTCAAACAAATTTAGAACATGAAACTACGTAAACGCACAATCAACTTGGGTGATAATAATGTTACATTGATAGTTATACAGTAGAAGGGTGGGAGCCCACCGAATTCATGGATACGAATATTTTCGAAATTAAACTGCCGCACACTTTCACTCCCTTGTCCCTCAAATGCCCAAATGTGCTTCCATTTGTTTGTTCTGCTTGTTTTGTCAGTTTGGTGGTTTTCAACTAAAAATCAACTCAAACAAATATAAGGCATGAAAATATCTAAAAGATGAATCAATTTGGGGAAAAGAAAATGTCATTATATAGATGATCATTCAGTACGAAAACGATGGTCCCCTACCGAAATCGTGGATGCGAATTATTTTGAAAATTATATTCTCCCAATTTTCACTCCCTTATCCGTCAGACGCCCCAGTGTGCTTCTATTTGCTTGCTTCGTTTGTTTTATCACTTTCATGGTTTTCAACTAAAAATCAACTCAAACAAATATAAGGCAGGAAAATACCTAAAAGATGAATCAATTTGGGGAAAACAAAATATCATTACATAGATGATCGTTCAGCAGGAGAAGGATGGTCTCTTACCGAAATCGTGGTTGAGAATTATTTGAAAATTATATTCTCGCAAATTTTCACTCCCTTGACCCTCAGACGCCCCAGGGTGCTTCCATTTGCTTGTTTTCTTTTTGTTTTGGCAGTCCGAAGGTTTTCTTAAAATTCTTTTCAACAATAAGGCTCTTGTTCGTGTAAGATTGTTCCGACGAAAAAGAGTGTACCGTAGAGCTGGCGTGGTATTAACAAGTATAAGGCATTGACGCTACTTAGATACAAAGGTTCAGTCTCAATTTTATATTCATGCGTTTCAACATATTTTGCAAACATTAAGTATGTCATAATTTACATATACTGCTACCTGCTCTGATTACGGTTACACCCACTTTATCAAATTAAAGCCAAATTAAATGTCACAAGACTCTCATAAATAAAAAAAACTCAAACTTCTCGGTAATTTTCCATAAGATAATGCTACATTCGCGAATTATCGACCTAGTAATTTTAGCTTATGCGATAGAAATGACAGCCGATATACGAGTCAAACTGCAACAAGATCATTTTACTATACCACAAGGCCGCTTGATGAGGTGGACAAGTGAAATTATATTAGCCTTTCATACTTCAGGTCTTATTTATGAAGCCTCATTATATACAAACCCCTATCACTAAAATTCGTCTGTTGAGTACAATGACAACAACACAAAGCTATAAAATCATTTCACTTCCTAACACTGCATGATTCCATTCCATGTTGAAGAAGTATATTTCACCACCCGAGAGTTATAATAACACGAAACCTAGCATGCTAAATGAATAAAGATTGCTGATGACCAAATATCTTACTCAGACGAGTTAGTCTTTTGACAAAACAAAAGAGAAAACGTAGAAAAATATTCAACTATTATACATGAATCATTAGACAAACGAATGAATACAAAAAGATTTATCTTACAGCAAAATCACCCAAATGAAACCAGATAATCTATATGCAGTCTCCAAGACAGACCAGATGTGACATCTTGCTAACTTTCAGACTGTTGCTTATCTTTGGTCTTCTGTACTTCTTGTGATAAGTAATCTACATGCTAAAGTGACAACAAGGGCGAGAAAATATACATTCTCGTGAGAACAAAGCGTGAGAATGGACAATCAATAGACATTGTAAAAAGAGAGAGCGATAAGACAATCATCACGATCATCCCTTGAGCTTGCTCAGATCTCAACGCCTCTTGTTTACCAGCTATCATGATCATTCATTGCACGAGAGAAGAGAATAACAAAATTTAAGAATACAAACAAAACGTAAAATGTGCTACGCTGTGAAAAGGTAAAGCTCATCCTAGGTCGACAGAGTGAGCTCCACGTGGTGTAAAGTATACTACAGGATACAAACGAAACACAAAAAACATAAGCATGAAAAAAAACCACAAAGGATAGAGCTTTTAAACGTTGAGGCAACACACCAGAAACTAACAACAATTTGCGATAATTTCGTGTCGTTACACCAGCATGCTTCCGTGGTCTAGTGGACAAGACGACGATCGTGCAATCCCATGCACGATTGTCGAAGAAGCAGCTCGAATTAATTGCACCACAAAAAAATGCTACTGGTAAGAGAAAGTAACGGAGGGAGGGGGGATAACTTTCATAAAGAGCTCAAATCCTAAAAAAAATGCTAGTGTGCAAAAGAACACAAAGAGTCGACAATCCTACCACCTTCTTGATTTCAGCGCTCCGTTCACTTCCAAAATCACGTCTTCCTCTCCAGAATGACCTCCAATTTTTAAATCAAATTTTCTGTTTATCTGTCATTTGTTACCACTTCAAAGAAACTCGAGTAGCAGTTGCCTTAAAGTTTGACAGTGCCACAAATGGATGATTTAAGAAACGAAACAAAAAGGAAGGGAAAAAGAAAAAAAGAATGGAAGGAAGCAAGAAAGAGACAGAATGAAAGGATAATTGGATGAAGAAAAGAACAAAGAAAGACAAAGAGATTGAGAGAAAGGAGAAAAAGACGGAAGGAACAACAAAAGGAAAAAGCAAAGAACGAAAAGAAGAAAAAAGGAGAAAAAAGGAGAAAAAAGAGAAAGAAACTGGAGGTCGGAAGATGATTAGGACATTCCAACAATACAACAAACGATTTTAAAGAGGATCAATGAAATACGGCTGAAAATGGCATCGTTCATCAACTGATCACCGAACTTTTATGTTGACAAGAATGAACACACAGCTAACCTGCTGAAGCTGTACGTTCTTGACCAATGTCTCTTCAAGCATCCGTTGTAATTTGCTTGTCATTTCCCTCAAAGTTTCCTCGGATTTATTAGATTTTAAAGTGTCCAGCATCTTATCTTTCAAAGACGGATTCTTTTTACGAATATGCTCAGGGGTATGGTCTAATAACACAAGAAATTAGAATGGAGTAGGATATTGAGAACAAGTCAAATAAAAGAAACAAAGACGATTAAATAATTTCAATTTGAGTTGTAATATTGTTATTTCTTTTGCACTAGCACCCCAATACACTGGCACCTCTTAAACATGGCCTGCTGTGTGTTCATAGCATCTTCCAACGTTTTCCAACAATAGCATGAAGGCTTCGGGGTAACATTTCCTAACTTTGTCGTCTTCTTGTACTGATGGCCGTGGACCTCCTTTTTGAATAACAAGGTTTCAAACCACTATGTGAATGATCCTAATATGTTTATTTTAAAAGATATGTATGCTTTTTTCGGCCCTTTAATAACTCCTATGGTAATGGACCACCTACTTTCTATTGCATCTTCCAACGTTTTCCGCAACAATAACATGAGACTCTGAGGTAACGTTTCCTAACTTTGTCGTCTTCTTGTACTGATGGCCATGGACCTCCTTTTTAAATAACAAGGTTTCAAACCACTATGTGAATGATCCTAATATGTTTATTTTAAAAGATATGTATGCTTTTTACAGCCTTTTAATAACTTCTATGGTAATGGACCACCTACTTTCTATTACATCTTCCAACGTTTTCCGCAACAATAACATGAGACTCTGAGGTAACGTTTCCTAACTTTGTCGTCTTCTTGTACTGATGGCAATGGACCTCCTTTTTAAATAACAAGGTTTATGTGAATGATCTTAATATGTTTATTTTAAAAGATATGTAGGCTTTTTTCAGCCCTTTAATCACCCCTATGGTAATGGACCACTTACTTTTATGTCAGGTTTATCCTGGTGGTATGTATTTGCTCTCAAACGTTTAAGTCATATATTTACTTTGATGGCAACTAAAGGTCTTCTATGGCGAACTATTTAGGTTGAGGCTGATTTTTGGATTGTAATTTAAAGTAGTTAATAGTAATAAAAAGAATAATGAAATATTTTTCACAGTTTTTAATCATTATCAATATCTCGTTAAAGTAGATAATACCCCGATTCTTCAAGAATATCCATAAGAAACCAAAAGTACATTTGGCTCATGTCGGTATGCAAACTGCACTTGAAATACTTCAACCTTGTTTACTTTGTTAATTTATGCCAAAACCAATTCGCCGCCTAACGCTCAGTACAAAAACGTTATCATGCAAATAACTAACCTGCTTGCTAGTGTCCAGCGATCTAATTCACTCTTACATATTGTTTTGAGAACGAGGTAAAAAATGGCAATCTGTAATGGCCTCCCGACATCTTACAAAATCACCAGCTTATTTAAACCTCTCGTTTCCACTTAACGTGGATGTGGATTATTACGTAACTGAGGATAGATTCAGTAAGGGAAAAACAGTGTTCCGCAAAGTACCGAAAACTGACGCAAACAAGGTACAAAATACACATGCCAACTATTCGTTTTCAAGTATCATTATCTGATCACTTTCTAAGGCAAAGCTTACCAGGTTTCGTATCCATGGCATACGACTGAATAATTGCAGTTTTCATCATTAAATCATCCGCCATGACGGCACCATTTTCTTCCAAGTGCCGGACCTACAGATGACAAAAAGCCAAAACAGCGTGAGACCGCTGTGCCCAGCGAGTGATAACATGGATTTCACCTGGGGCAATGTCTCCTAACGTCGACTATTAGACCTAATGCAAGATCTTTTGGAATGTATGAACACGTTGTCAGATGCATAAGCGCAATTTTAAACACTTCGAATTGAAGGAAAGGGAATCAGAGTTTAACGACAAATTTTAACAGAGCTGCGAACTCAGCTCAATGAGGCATCTACGGAACAGAACTAGCAAACTAACTGAAGTCCCCTAAAAAGTGATTTAATCCTGTTCCGAATGACATGTAACCCCCAAAACAGCGGTAATAGTGTACTATTGGCACAAAATGCCAAGTCCCATGCGATGTTTGGGTTAGGTATATACGTATTTAAGAAATCTTGCTACATTACTTGGACGACAGATACACTCTTGACTCAGTTAGGAGTTTCTCTTTACGAGATGCCAAATGGAGGGCGGTGCTTAATCGAAGTCCTCAAGGGAGAGACTTAATTCTCTTCTCAGTTCCGCATTAAATCTAACTCCAAAAAACAGAAGCAATGATCTGTAATTGGCACAATTTAATACACTATACTATACCAAGCTTCTGTCTATAGGGTGATACAACATTAACATCAAAAGTACACAAGAGAAAGATGATTTTCATAAGTACACAGGAATATAGCAGCATCCCTGAAACAATGCTATGCATACGACAAGTAGGTAAGGTTTCATAAAGGAGTAACATTACCCACTAAGGGGCCGTTCAAAAATGACGTCACGCAAAGTTTGACATATTTTGCCCCCTCCCCGTGTCACGCATTGTCACAACAAAGAAATGACCCACCCCCATTGCAATGTCACAAACTTTAGTTTTCAAAAATTGTGTAGAGTCAGCAAAATGTAGTTAACAATGAAAAACAACAGAATCTTGAAATGACGAAAGAGAATAAGTGCGATTACTGAGATGCTGCTATTAACACTACTGTGAAACTCTCAGTAAAATCAGGATTTAAAATACAACAAAAAGGTCAATAGAAATAACAAGTGTTTGATAACAAAACATGATGTAAAACTTTACTCAAACGTGTAATAAATGCATTTTTGTCCTATAGGCACTACAGTTGGCTCCATGACTGGGGCATGACATCATTTTTGAACGGCCCCTAAAGGCGGAAAAAATGGACAGCTTCGGCTGGAAATGTTGGGCTCGACGCCCCAGTGCCTATAATCACAACTTTACTTCCTTTTTAACAGAAGACCTGTCGACTCCTGTCGACTTCGATATGGAATCAGTTTGAACAGAGTTCGAACAGAAGATTATAACCATTCAAATCTGGGTCTCATGACTGCAAAGCTGAGCTACTTATGGTTATGAAGGCCCCTTCCCTAGGACGTTTTTGGCTCAGTATGATAAAATATGACCAGAAAATATCAAGGGCAACGACGTGTTGCATGAGCAAGTTTAAAAAGAATAAGAGATATCAGAATTTTAGTTACGCTTACGCGACACACCATTCCTGTTCAAAAAGTGGAATATGCATCTTAGAATGGATGGTTGCTACTAGGTCACATGTATTTACAAAACAGGTCGGAGTGACAGCAAGTAGCCAAAAAAAGTGTGGATCGGATACGCATGAAATTTTACGATTTATGAGATTAATTACTGAACATGGGGATCATTAAATGCCCAATACGTGCCTTTTCCTCCAAGATCCATTTCTGCTGCTGAAGGTCAGCAACACGATTGACTAAATCAAGGGTTTCACCAGTGATTACTGATTCAGCACTCGAATTACTTGCCTATATAAACAATTAGAGAAACAGTGCAAAGTTGATTACTGAGAAGGAATTGCAACAATCAAGCATTATGGGCACAAGGTAACTATGCTAATAAACTATAAAACATATTGAAATAATAAATTGCAACGCAACGGATTAGGGCGAAATGAAGAGGTGAAAACAACCTCGTTAAAAGAAATATCGTTCCCCGGATCTACGTTTCAATCACAGACAATGCCCTTTCAAGTTAATGTCATGTAGGCAATGACAAACATAAATGCCTAACTTCTCCAAAATATCCCACCATAATATCATCCAAGCACTCTATGTTAAGAAGCCAACACAAGTGTCCATAAACAACAATCACAAAAAGATCAACTCAAGTCAGCAAAGTCATTAACTATATTCTCGAAATCAGTGATACTTGCAAGATCACGCTTATTGTTCAGCACACCAAGGGCAGCTATGTTATCCTAGGCCACTATATTACTTGACAATATTACAGGGTCCTTCGTTAATTTGAGTTACTTCCGGGCGCACTCTGCGAATGAGTAGAAAAAATCCAGCTCTTGGTTACCTTATTGGCGTCTGCATCTTCCTCCGTGTTGCTAACCGATGATATATTCGACAAGTGACTCCTGTATAGACAAAAAGAGCACGACCTTCTTAAGTACAAATTCGAATTGTACTGAGTCACCTACGCTATCATGGGGGCTGACGTGACTAGGCATTGTTTTGCTATCGATAGCGGGATTCGTTATGAAGATGTCATCCCTCTGAAACTCATCCCATTAACATTCATCAATAACGATGTCATCCCAAACAAAATCACTTATGAAGGTCATTTCTTAAGATGCCTTCGCACAAGATTTCGGCCATAAAAATGGAATCCCTGAATATGTCATCCTGCAGATCTCATCCAAGACGATGCCACTCCGGAAGACGTCATTCAAGAAGCTCTTATCCCTACACATGTTATCAATTAAGAAGTCATCCCAGTTTCAACATTATCAAAAGATTACATCTCTGATGATTTCATTCCAGAAGTTTAAAACTACAAGGATAACATCTCTAACGATGTCATCACAGAAAAATGGCATGCTAAAACTGTCCATCCTAAAGATGTCATCCAAAAATTCGTCATCAGCGTCAGACAACTTTGATAATTCCATTCCAGATAACGTCATCCTTTGAGATGATATAACAATGTCATCCCTAACGACGTCATCCCTGAGGAATGTCTTCCTTAAGATATCGTCCCTATGGCTGTCTTCTCTGAAGACATAATTCCAGATTTAATCTGAAGATATCATCAATTAAGGTATGAAATAGTTTCACAACACTTGCTAGAAAACGATAACACTCATTTTTTCTCCCGTAATTCTCAGCAAGAGATCACTTACAAATTTTCTGTCTCTCAAAAAAATAATTATTTGGAACCAAGTCTAAGGGCGCCATCACCTTACGTCCAAACATGACAGCAGTTTATAAACCTAATTGAAATACTATATGCATCTATTTTGGCCTTTTACAAAGGCATATTTTGATAAATATTTACTCTCTCTAGTCAATATCGTAATAATGCAAAAGAATGTACCCGCTGTCTTGACGTCGATGACCCTTTAAATGAGAAGAATCCCCCGTAAATAATTCTTCAAAAGCTGAAATTTCAAATCAGAATATAAATCACGATCATACGTAAATAAAAACTCGCCAAGCAGTCAGCAAATACAGATTCATATCAACCTGTCTGTTACAGCTGGTTCTTAAAATGCGGTCTGATTTGAGTCATCTTTGTACACCCGCCATGTCATTGCGATATACATGAACTGCGACTGAATGTGTCTGGCTCCATTAATTTAGTGTGGGGAGATGATAAGAGACTCAAGTCAACAAATCCAACCATCTCTAATAATCTAATATTTACAATGTACCCATTAAAACTGAATTTTACCAATATTTGTGTTATTATGTTAGTATAACACCTTATTTCATTTTGATAATTAGCGTCTTAAAATTGTAACAAACAATTTTATTTCTCTTTGTATGCACATTATAGGAAAATGTGTATTCCCATATAAATAGTAGGCCTTAATTAGCTTGTATTCTAGCTATACCTTTTTTTAGGCCTAGGGTAAATAAATCAATACAATAAAAATAACAAATAATAATAGTGATAATAAAAATGATAATGATGATAATAATAATAAAAGTAATAATAATAATAATAATAATAATAATAATTTTTAAACTTCATTCTGGTATACATTTAACTAATTATACAAATACAAATCTCTCT
>JANTCA010011370.1:0-27159 GCA_024741275.1 Chironex yamaguchii | reverse complement strand
ATAGAATTGACAACGAAAGAAGTATGGGCAATTTATGTTGTCATTGTGAATCCGCCATTTTGTCTCACTTTTCCGACTATTCATAATGGCCCCCGTAACCATGAAATCGTTTATTATCAACTGTCTTTAAATCGTAATTGTGTCTTTTGCGTGCTTTTCAAAAAATGCTCATGAAAAGAATATCAGCATTGTAACTTAAGGTTTTCCTTGTATCTATGATATCTATATGATGTCAATTTTCTATTTTATCCATGCAACTTTGTCCTGGGATCCTTCTCTGTCTGCATATTTGCTGCTTGGCAAAATTTTCCTCTTCTAGGGGCGTTCTCTCCCTGATTAGTTCAACTACTGAGAGCGGGCCTCCTTTGAATAATTCCCTCGTAAAATTATTTTTTTATTGCATTTGAGGTTTATATATTGTGTCAATTTTCTTTTATTACTTTCCTGATATTCGATAAGTGTTTTGTATGTCAACGTAGTTTAGCTATTTGTGTATATAGAAATTTTATGGAAAATTGTGTGAAGTGGAATTTAAAACATGAAAAACTGAACTCTAAGTCACGGCAAAGACAATTTTGGAAGATATAACTTGTTGATAAGTTGGAAATTTAGGCTCAAATGTGTCAGTTAATGTACATCATATGGCTTCATATTGTGCTGCTATGCAGTTAGTTTATGCCATCAGCAACACAGCTCTTATTCATTGTTGCTTACATTCTGACAAAAAACAAGTACCTTTTTGGTTGCAAATTTTGTAATAGTACTCATGCAACACTGTTTTTGTGCACTTTCTAGTTGTTTGGAGTTACAAATTTTGCATACGAAATTCTGCACCAAACATAGCAGGAGAGAACTTTGGATTTTTAACTTTTCTAGTTGGTGATCATTTTATTCAACTAGAAATTAAAAGCACACATTGTTTCAAGTGATTCTAGTCCATTTTGCTTCTGATTGCTGTTCACTACCCAATTCTCAATTGTTTGGCGTTGATTCTATGTCTGTAATGGTTTCCTCTGTTGTGCTCTGCGGACATTCACCTTTGTAATGCAGCCAATGAACAATTGTAAGGCAAGAGTGACCACCATCTAATTTTAGAGTCTCTTTACAACAGAAGAGGCTATGTGATATTGTGCTGATTATGAACTTCTTCAAATATATACTTTTTTTTCATGAGGTAGAAAAGAATACATAAAGCAATTCAAGAGTTCTAAACAAAGTCTTTGGAGCAAACACTGAACCAGATCCTTCCATCATCATGAGGTTTAAGATGTTGTCCAATGTCAATTGTTCAAATATTGTGAACATTATTTATATATATTTTTTTTGTATGATAAATTCCCCTCACTATGGAAGCTCCATCATAAGACTGTTCAATTGCATCTTGCAAAGTTAAAGATGCCTTTGGTTTGAATCAATTCAAAAATCCCTTTGCAGATGAACTTTTAACATGTTGTACATGGTGCACAGCACTGCAAAAGTGTTATGACTACAGGACAACACCCTCCTCATTGGCTGGCTCTCTAAGGAGAATAAGAGTTTTGAAACATTTCAGTGTAGACCACCAGATGTAGCCACATCTATTTTTAACCTTTGGGAGTTTTTCTATGTATTGATTCATGGTCTCAAACAGATGAAAAAGCAGCTTGACCATTTGCTATTAACTTATCATCAATGATCCATTTTCATTGTTTGATTTCCTATGAGAAGGAAGAGAGTAACAGCATAGCCTAAGGTGAAGGGGTGAGTATTATTTCGACAAGAGAATTTTGATGGCTTGGTTAAAGGATCACTGTAGAATCGACAATATTGTACAATGTTATGCAAAGGAACTCATGAGTGAAATTATGAATGAAGAATGTAAAGCAGAAGCAAGCAGTGAAAATGTTTTGTGATTAATTCTTCATCAAAACAAAGCAATTATTTCTCACAAAATTGCTGTAAATGTAGTAGTAATATAAGCAATCTGCGCTGCCCCTGTGTTGTTAACAAGCATTTCGTTATATCTCCAGATAAGTTCAGGTATGTTACAATAAATGACAGCTGATCTTTGGTACTGTCCATTGCAAACCTAGATATTGTTGCTTATTTACGTCTGAAAATTACCTTGAAAATTTGCTACATTATGCTTAAAACATACTTAAAAGCTTTTTTCATCTGATACTCTTCAGGATATGAAACTTCAGAAAGGAAAGTATGTATATGGCAGCCTATTTAGAAGAAACATGTAGCAAAACTAGTCAATCCTACACAAGAAAGGATACAAAGAAAAGAAATTGAAGAAACAAAACATTATTGGAAGAGTCTGAGTGCAAAAACAAACTCTTTCTGCCTACAGAGTACTGGACAGACTCCAATACACTTAGATGAAAGCAAGATCTAGCTGTGCAAATTATTCGGAAATTCTCATCCTTATACATTTTGCTGCATTCTGAATTTTCTAGTAAATGTTTGCCTATTGCAGAATTGCATGTTTTGGCAGTCATTTTTGCTTTGCAAGTGCAAGATGGCTGTTGATGATTGATGCTTGGTGTACTACAGTGGCTGGAATATGTTGTTTGATCCTATCACCCAATCTTCGAGAAGTGCAACCTATATATCGAGCTTCTTATCAGCACAAAAATTCATATACTACTAAGCTTTTTGTGTGGTAGGCGCACAATCCTTGTGAATGGATGGCAAGATCTTCCTAGTCGTAAAAACAATTTTTGGATTGACAGCAGAGAAACACTTAACTACAGCTTTTTAATCTGTGTTTCTAAGCAAATTTTCAAGGCGATTTTCAAGTTTTGTACCACAAAAAGATCGTTCATTTACTTTCTTACTCGTGATGGTTATTTTATTATTTTCAGATTCTCAGCTGCGTTTGCATTATAAAATTGTTTTAATGATAGTTTTTGGTTGTTTGCTTGAGTCAATTATTTTCAAAAATATTTTGTTGATTTTTTTTGTTAAATTTAGTCTTAAATGCATGTGATTTCATGAGCATGGATTGGCACACACACAGAGTCAAAATACACAAGCAGTAAATCACACTTATCAGCTGGATATTGTAGTGTTGTTTTTGACCTCTCTGTGTATATAAAAGTTTGAATCACTACAAAGAATGTTAATTTTGTTGTGTTTGTGACACTAATCAACATCAGTCATGTGGAATTTTTCTAGACCTCATTATATCCTCTTTATGAGTGTACAACCTGTCTCTCTAGCCAAATATAAGCATTCATCTGCATTTTAGATAAGGCTCTAATAAATAGGTGTGTTCTGTAGTCGTAAATGTGGGGCCATTCACATTATACATCATACCCTTAAGGGGAGAGAGGGGTACACAGATTGTGACAGATTATGAAAGCTTATCAGAGGGTAGCAAGTTGAAGGAGAATAGTGACATCACACAACAAAAATTTTGAATATTCAATTTTTACCAATTCCTCCAAAAATTGGTATTTTTACTTTCTATTTATTTATTTCCCAAGTCCTGGGCATAACAGTAGAGTGCATCCAGTGGCTTGGCTCATCTTCAGCTGGGGGAATATGGAGCTGCCCCCCCAGGTACAATTCCTTGTTGCCACTGCTCCCAGGTTCCCTTTGACCCAAAGGGTTAGAACCTGCTAAGGTGCCAGCTATGGCTAAATAGTACTGCTCCCTTGTAGGTTCCCCTTGGCTAGGGAAAGGCTAAGAGAATTGGACTCTGACGGAAAGGGCATTCGGCTGTGAAAATCCCTGCCTCAAAGTTTGGTTTGGCAGTGGACATGATTGTAGCGAACACACTTTTGAAGAAAAGGGACAGTCATCTGATAACGTATTTGTCAGGATCTGCAAAGACACAAGTGGACTATATCTTGGTGAGGAAGAAGGTGTGTTCATGATGTGAAGGTAATCCCAGGTGAAGAGATTGTAACCCAATATAAACCAGTTGTATGTGACTTGAAGGTGAAGGATATGAAGAAATGGAAAAGAAAGTTTACCCCAAGAAGAAAAATATGGAAATTAGATAACGGGAAAGTGAAACATTTTTTTGAGGACAACGTAAATGAGGCTGTGAGTACAACCCCAATTGACAGTGAAGCAAGTGTTGAAGAGAAATGGAAATAGATAAAAGAAGTGCTGTTGACAGCTAAGGAGCAAACATGTGGATGGACTAAAGGGCATGCATGTGATAGAGTGACCTTGTGGTGGAATGAATCAGTTGATGCTTGCGTGAGAGAAGAGAGGAAGTTGTGGAAGCAGTGGAAAAGTGGCACTGGGTCAAAAGAAGCATATTTTGAACCCAAGAGAGCCGCCAGGAGAGCTATCTACAATGTTAGAATTGATGCTGAAAAGTCCAGGTTTCCAAACATATTACTGAGGGATGACCAACAGAATGAGGTATTCCGAATGGCTCAACAAATGAAAAGAATGCACAAAGACATCCTTGGGGAGATACACATAAGGAAGGATGATGGAGAAGTAGAACACATGAAACCGATTTGAAGGCCGCATGGAAAAGTCATTATGATGGGCTGCTGAAAACAGAGTTTGCATGGGACAGAGAAATTTTGAGAGGTATGGAAATAGTAGAACGACCACCAATACTGGCGACGAAAGAAACGGTCAAAGAGGCTGTTAAGAAAACAAAAAACGGCAAGGCTGGAGGACCTTCAGGGTTAGTGGCTGAAATGCTGAAAGCTGCAGGTGAAATAGGGATACAGATGATAACTGACTTAGCGAATCAGATTGTCAAGGAGGGTACAATTCCTGAAGATTGGGAACTAAGCACAATTGTTAATTGCTACAAAGGAAAAGGAGAAGCATCAAACAGAAGAAATTACAGGGGACTGAAGTTGATGGATCAAGTTTTAAAAGTGGTTGAGAGAATTATTGAAAAACAAATCCGAAGTGAAGTCGATATCGACAGCATGCAATTTGGTTTCAGGCATGGACGTGGAACAACAGATGCAATTTTATTTCTGAGGCAGTTGCAGGAAAATTATCTGGCCAAGAAAAAGAACATTTACTTTGCGTTTTTTGACTTGGAAAAGGCCTTCAACAGAGTTCCAAGAGATGTGGTTTGGTGGGCTTTAAGGAAACTAGTAGTAAGTGAGTGGTTAGTTAAAGTGGTCCGAGCAATGTACAAGAGTCCAAGAAGTCTTGTGAGAATCAATGACTCATTTACTGACAGTTTCAACATGAGGGCTGGAGTCCATCAGGGATCTGTGCTAAGTCCGCTACTTTTCATCTGCATATTGGAGGCATTGTCAAGAGGGCTCTGCAGTGGGTGTCCGGAAGAGGTGCTTTATGCCGATGATTTGGTGTTGTCAAGTAATTCCATGGAAAGGCTAATGGAAAAGCTGAGAATGTGAAGGAAGGGGATGGAAAGTAAAGGCTTGAGAGTTAACCTAAGAAAAACCAATGTCATGATCAGCTGCTTTGATTCTAGGAAGAAGATCTCAAAGGGAAAATGTCCATGTTCAATGTGTGGGAAAGGAGTGGGAAGCAACTGGATTTTCTGTGTATCATGTAAACATTGGGTGCATAAAAAGTGCAGCGGGGTTAAAGGAAGATTGATGGTGAACTTGCCATTTAATTGTGAAAAGTGTGCTGGAGGAGATTCAGAATGTTGAGATTTCCAATGTACATCTGGATGGTGAAGATGTTGAACTGATGAAGACATTCGGCTACCTTGGAGACACCATAAATGCAAGTGGAGAGGCTGATGTAAGTGTTACTGAGATGTGGATGGAGTAAGTTCCGAGACCTTTTGCCACTGCTAACCAACCAAGTTCTATCATCACCCACCAAAGGCAGAGTCTACCAGGCATGTCTCCGGAGTGTTATGATTTATGGCAGTGAAACCTGGCCGGTTAAAGCAGAATATCTGAGATGCATGGAAAGAAATGACATGAAGATGATCAGGTGGATGTACCATGTAACTCTCAAAGAAAAAGTAAGCTCCAGTGATCTCATGAAATTATTAAAGTTGGATAGCAGCAGTGAGTGCATGCAGAAAAGAAGACTTTGCTGGTTTGGTCATGTGGAGAGGAAAGATGATGATGATTGGGTGAAAAAGTGCAGAACAATGAGGCTGGAAGGTGCTGCTGTGAAAGAAAGATTAAGGAAAACATGGGATGAAGTAACCAAATCAAACCTGAAGCAGAAAGGTGTGACCAGAGACCTGGCAAAAGATAGACTGGCCCCGAAGTCAATTTTGTAAAACCGTCCAACGCATGCAAGCACATAAATCGGACCTTAAAACGAATATGATGATATTTCTTCAAAAATTGAAATCTAATACCTTTCTAGATTCTTTTATTGCAAATATTCCACACAATTCTAATAGTTTTAGGGTCAATGTTTTTTGGAGAAAAGGTAAATGAATGTTAGTTACTCACTGCGTTATTGAGCTCCACTTTAAGTATTGTAATTATTTTACTGAAATTCCTTTTAACTTGGACTTATCCTGTATTTTTCCTTTCAAAAACTAGACTGATGTGCTGAATTTATGTAAAACCAATACCAAAAACCTTTTATGGTTCAGGAGTATAGTTAAAGTTTTTCATCGATCCTCTATTGATCCCTTATTTATTTTAGGCAGGTGGAAAAGTGACCTTGGTCAGCCTATCTAACTCTGTAACTTGGCCAATTGCTGGATCCCAAAGTATTCTGGTTGCTACAGCATAATTTGAAATATGACCCCAGTCTCCCTATCCATTTCATACCCTCTGTTTCCAAAATGAAGATTTTGTGACATTGACCATGGATGTGGGATCAGTTTATTTATTGTTTTGTGACAGAGTGTGACAGTGGGGGAGGAAAGGCTCAAAATCTGTTAAAATTAGTGGCACATATTTTTTATATGGTCCCTATGCCCCTATTATCATTGATGCACTGTGATCTGGCTACTTTGTGTAGCTAATTTGTTCTCTTTTTGTATTCTAGGCATTACAAATTATTCAATCTTTCTGCGGAAAGGAGTGTGGGCCACTAGAGTATGTGGTAAAAAAGGGAGATGAGACTATTAAATGCGTTCCATGTACTGTCTGTCCAGCTGGCTTTGAACCTAGGCTAAGGTGTGGCTCCACGCTAGAAGATGTACCAGACACATTTATGACAGTGTGTAGACAATGCAGGGAGGGTCATTACAAAGCTGGAATTAATCACTTACCTTGTGAGAGGTGCAGCACGTGTTCCCCTCATCAGGTACACATAAGCCACTGCAGCTTGTTAGGGGACACAGTATGTGGAAGTTGTCAGAAGGGTTATGTTGCCTCACCAGATCTTGTATCTTGTCTGCGTTGCTGTAAGTGCACAAAGGATAATATGGACGCTGTTGATTGGAGGTGTCAAAAACCAAACGTATGTCATACTTAAGATTTATGTGCTCAAGGACGTTTGTAACAATTAGTCTTCTTTTTGTGTTTTTGTCTTAAAATATGCCAAAATGGCGAGGTTCCTGTTCCCAAACATATACTGTCTTTCAAGTGCTTAGACAAATCATGGGTGTAAACAGTGCATGAATGTGAAAATCAAATTGTGCATTGATGATATGAAAGAGATGCATAGTGCGATGTTAAGTAATAGATAGTATGTAGTATAAATACTACAATGTGGTATTCAGACAATACCAACAAGGAAAGGTTTACCATTTGCATATGGTTTTGATAATAATAGATTTGAATCTGAAGTTTTGCTATGTAGATTCAGTGAATAGTTTACAGGTGGTGATAAATTTTCTGGGCTATAGGATTAGATAAACGCAAATATTGAGGAAACTGTTTTTACGTTTTCATACTATTCTACAAAGAAAGCTCATCAACCAAAGCTGAAAGTATGTCACTTTGTTTTTTCAGGAATGTTTAGCAGATCTTATCACTGGAAAATGCAGGAATCAATCCTTTATGCCTGACACTAAAACTATTGCGCCTATATCAACCTTTGCTAAACAACAGGTATTGCAAGGACAAGGCATCTCAGGCCAAATTGAAAGAGCAAATCAAAAGTCAACATTTTATTTCAATGTGACATTAATAGGGTTTTCCATGTTTGGAGTGTTGATAGTTCTAGTTCTATTCTGGGCATGTAATACCTACCGTGTTTACGTAAAAAGCAGAGAACTTGGGCAAGGCTTAAATATTGCCAGGGCTGAGAGTGAAATTTCGCTTGGTAAGTATAAAAAGTATTCATTGCTAAATATTTTATCAGAGCTTTGGAGACAATGCTGTAAGTTGACGAAGCTGTTCGGAACTAAACTACCTTACTTTCATAATTAAGTACACTGCTTATTCACAAAATAAGTTTAAAGGATGTATACATATTCGATTATATGCACACGAACAAGTTGAGACGTTACAATATATGTAAATATGTAAATATCAGAGGCAGATCCGGGTAAAATTCTGTAGCAGTAGACTTAATGTGTCCTTTTTTGACAGACTTTTTGCAACTGCCCCCATACATTTTGAATTAAGAATTAAGTAATGTCGAAGGAGAACATTGAAGCATGAATACTAGAGAACATATGACGTTAATAAAGTCATAAATGTGTCAACAACATTTGCCTCCATGTATTGACCGTTTTTCCTTGTAATCAAACATTGCTTGCATTTGGTCGAATGATATCTTTGTTAGATCCTTTAAATTTACTATCCACAATTTGAATATGGAAGTTTAAGTTTTTAGGTCAGCTTATACAAAGAATATCGATGAAAACTTTACATATGCCATTGGTTTTAATCACGATCAGCTTTTACACCAAACAATGAATTACACACTGAAGTTGGCATTGGTTAATACGGACAGGTAGAAGGTCTACTAAGGTAAGGGTTAGTAACTTCATTTCACATGATGACTGGCCTGTAAAAATTGATGACACAGTATGCCTTGTGGTCACAAAGCTTATTAACTTGAAATTCGCTACATGAAAAAATATCCGTCCATCTTGAGTTCATTTTCTTCTGTTTTCAGTGCATCCGACACCATCCACATCTTCATTTGATTCGTGCCAGTTGGACAGTATGGTGGAGCCAAGTACAGTTTCGGAAAGTTCACGCTATGGTTCTTATACACGTAAGTACAATTTAGGATAAGACTTACTTACACGTTTCACTTCTACAGCCAGTATTTATTTCTCGATTCTGTTTATTGCAGTCCCGTCGCTCTTTTCCCTGCTTCTTCATTTCCTCTTTCCGCCTGTCTGTGCTTCCACTTTTTTCTCCCTTTCCCTTTCATCTCCTTCCTTCCCCTTTCATTTCCTCCCTTCCCCTTTCATCTCCTCCCTTTCCCTTTCATCTCCTCCCTTCCCGTTTCATCTCCTTCTTTTCCCGTTTCATCTCCTCCCTTCCCCTTTCATTTCCTCCCTTCCCCTTTCATCTCCTCACTTTCCCTCTCATCTCCTCCCTTCCCGTTTCATCTCCTCTCTTTCCCTTTCATCTTCTCTCTTCCCCTTTCATCTCCTCCCTTCCCCTTTCATCTCTTCGCTTCCCACTTCGTCTCCACCCTTCCCCGTCACATCTCCCTCCCACCGCTCCACGCTTGTACTTCAGACCCTTACCGTCCTCCCACTCATTTCTCTTTTTTGTCCATCATATCTCTCTACATTTGGAATGTTTTAGAAACAGTTCTGGATGTTGATTTGGATTCCTTACATGACATTGCCCTCGCAGATGAAGATTACACATTGCTGTTCGAGAGACTTCTTGGATGGAAATCGCGTGATAAAAGACCGTTTTTGGGAAACCTTTTTCAGGAATTGAGAGTCTGGAAACCTGAGCTTAAGCTTGGGGAATTTTTCGTTTGTTTAGAACAATTGGGGTACGAGGACCTTTCCAGCCAGATACAAGACTGTTTGAATCGGGATCTTGAAGGACTTTCGTTTTCCACAAATTGTGGTACGAGCATCGCTCGGTAGGTATACTATATAATAGCTACCACTCGTCACTCAAAAGTGGAGGCCACCATTCACGTTCAGCTAGACTTGATGTTTACTGATAGATGACCTGAGTAAGCGAGAGGTAGCTTGCAAATGTTACGGCCCCTAAGGCTGACGGCGTATAAGCTTAATGCCGACCAAATGTGTACATTAATCGGAAGGGGTTGGGTTCGATTGCCGAGTGAGTCATTGTATGTTTCCGTTTTCTTTGTATTGATTGTCTCGCGTAATTTCATTTGCTTTAAGGTTTTAGTGATAATCTTGAATTTTTAATTTTGATGGTTGAACTGTGTTACCTGAAACCTGATCTTTTAGGCGGAGAAATTAGGCAATACTCGCAAATCGATTTTGTAACCAGAAACGTGCCGGGAACGTTTCTCCGAGACCCCCCCTCTCAAAGCAAACGTCCATAGGGCTAGTCGCTGAAAATGGATATTAATCGATATGTAAATAGGGAATTTGAGCTTATGAAGCGGGAAAACGTGGTCTAGAACTAGTTTTTGTTAGGTTTTTGTATTGGTAAGTAGACATTATTGCTTGAAAACAGTACTGCATGACAATCATGCATCAATGAATGCTATCAAGACTGGGCCTAGTTAACTCACGGTTAATTCCTTTGTAAAAGGATTAATTCCAATTGGCATTAATGGAGTAGAGTATGTCATGTCTTCATTGGAAGAAACAATCAGGGTCAATGGCAGTGGCGGCTGGTGCAGTTTTTCGTTGTGGGGGGGGGCAAATTTCGGATTTGGGTGTGACCCAATGTAGTTACAGGGCCACGCCCCTATTTCGTATTAGTGATTTTACATGGCAAGAAAAATGTAGCTTTTAGGTCTGTGTTGCCCAGGAACCTAGGCAATTAGTAAATCTTTGATAAAAATGTTTAATTTGTAAAAACAGAAGTTACAAGAGCAAGGTTACAGCAAATGTATCATAAGAGCAATACTTGACCATGAGTTCGCCACAGGTGCGCTTTGATATTTAATTTCGTTAAGAAAGCAAGGAAGAATCATCCTGCGAAATCCTGTTTAATTCTTTAAAGTCTTGTGTGTTAAGAATTGGTTGTTTTTAAGACAAAAGACGTCCAATACACCACCCCATCATCAACTACAATCCAAACTTCCATAGGACGTGTTTTGGTCACAAAATCGATTTGTAAGTCTTCCCTTTGTATAGTCGACATCAACTATTTCGTTTGCTCATCATACATTGAACCAATTTTTCGTCCCCTGAGTTTACGGAAAAGAATTTCTAATAATTGATGCTTGCTATCTCTTGTACCGCTATTTCCAACTATTTCCTGGTTCCGTTTTTTAAATCTTCCAAATATCCGAAAATTTATGTTAACAATTCCAATCAAAAGGAAGTAGTGAACGGAAATCGTTGTTTCCTTTTGATTACTATAGATGACGTTTTGAGTAGTATTATTTGTACGTTTTGACAAAAAGACAGTCACCAGCAGGGTTCCAGCCATAGTGGGCGGTGCTGGGGGGTGCTGGGGGGTGTCACCCTTGTACAGCAGTTTTCCGCCTTTGCTGAAAACTTCAAATTTGGAGTGCCACCTGGCACAGAGTTTCTGCAAAATGAACTTAAATTTGACCGCAAATGTAGCATTTGGATCAATGTAGCATTTGTATTTCAATCTAATAAATTGTAGTTCTGCATACTATTGCAAAATGTAACTAACTAAAAATGAGATAGATAATTTTCATTTTCTTCGTACAAATCAGCCGCTGATAGTGCTATTATACTCCCCTCCAAAAATTGTTTGGACAATCGAATCTCGACCGCGCAGTTAACGGCTGCCTTGGAAAATTGGTCCTTATGACACTTAGATTGTTTCTAATGTCGTTACGTTGCTGAAGGTTTCTTATGTTAAATTTCTAATGCTAGAATATGAGGTTTTGCATTCAGATTTTTCCCAGAAAATGGCCCATCCTGTACATATCAATGTGCAGAAACCCTTGTACGGGTGACTTTGCTTCCTCGGCTCCGACCGGGGCGTTACTCCTGGACCCCACTTGGAGCCCTTAACCAACCCCTGGCCATGAGAGGCGAGTGCTCTGTTCGCTTTGCTCACTACGCTTCGCACTTGGATATTTTACCTGGTACTAAATTGACTTTAGCTAGAACCCTGGTCACTATTTATTTATATTTTTGATGTCTATTCAGGTAAATAATTGATTCGTGTGTACAGCAAGTGAGAGGAAAATTCCATAGCTTCTTAAAGTTTTATGTCATTTTCCAAAATGTCGGATATCTCGAACTTGCAGTACCTCATACAAATTACCGAGTTGCGTAAGAAGTCGAGATAGCGGATGTCGACTGTAATCCTTTTACCAAAGGAACCGTGTCTGCAAGTAGCGACTTGATGTAGTCTGTAACAAGTAGAATGTAGTAGATATAACGAGACTTTTTCTTTTTGAGAGAATTAGAATACAGCAGCAAATATTCGATTTGCAGCTATTTACACGTGCGATAGAACAGAGGCAATTGTCGGTTGTATATACTGAATGGATTTTTATATGATTTTTTTATGAGATCGACCAATCGTTGTGGTCAGCATAGCCTTGTAGCATCTCGCAGAGAGCGAAAGGAGATAGTCGAGTAATTTTCTATGAATGCTTCGTTTTTCATCTTTTATTGTACAGTTTTCTTCAGTTTTCATCATTGTACAACATTCGACTCTACCCCTGCGTCTGCGTGTCATGGATCCAGATAAGACTAACCGCTGTGGGCGTAGTATATTGTCAGTAATATAGTTGGGTCATTGATGCTGGGCTTAGACAATAAGAATTTTATACTCACATACACTTGCTTTCTTTGCAAGGCATGACATTTATTCATTTTGTACATTGGAAGTCCCTTATTGCTTACGGCTAATCTAAGCAGTGCGATTCGTACCCTTCTCACAATGTGACCACACAACATGGTTGCTGGCAACGTTATTTACTCAGACTTTGTGGCTCTCATTTCGAACCAGGAACCTTATTCAATGTGTTGGAAAAGAATATCAAACAGTTATCCACTGGAACAACCACCGGTTAGATCATTTGTTCAAGGAAATTTTATTTATAATTTATGTCCGTCCACAAGGATGCAATCGTACAAGACTACCTTCTAAATGAAATTCAGGTACTACTCTGTGGATGTGCCTTGTCTCATTACAGAGGTCACAGTCAGTATCGATACCTTGTTTTACTTAAAACAGAATTGTGTATACTTGGGAAAGTAGAAGTAAGGCTATGATTTTGAAAACAGCATCGTCTTCCTATGATTACAACTACTGTGAATTTGACGCTGAGCTAAGCAACCCAGTAGGAAAGGTCGAAATACTATTAATTAGGTACTGAAACAAAAGCGATGTTTAAACGGGTTGTACACTTAACTTCCCAATAACAAAGTCTTAGTATCAACTGGCCAATCGTTCTCTTTGCACTCATCATCAGGCCTTCGTACCTGACTTGCTTTTTCTGTTCTGTATTTGCAATATTGTGTCACGGGACATTCAGTTACTAGATGATACTGGACTTGGTGTCTTTACTTTAGGTAATATTATATGATCATTGCACTGTTGTAGCCAGTGGGAACGGCAAAAGCATTTGCAAGTCAGCTGAAATTTTTAACTCACCTGAATACCTGGTTGCAGTTTCTATTCCTTGATTCTTCTTGAATTACTACTCCTCGAGTGAATGGAAATTGATTTTTCTGACTTTCTTAAATATGGTTACTTCTTCTGATTGAACTTGTCATTCTTTTCCAGATACTTCTCAAGGACGCCAAGGACTCAGTCAAATGACAACATTCGTCTATTTAGCCTAAGAGTGCTATAGGGTGTGGTTAAAGGTACCTCTCTCACTACATCGGTATTTCTCGTCATCTGTATGATTCCAGCAAAGCAAGTTTAAACAAGGAAGCGCCGTCCGTCACAAGTTGTCGTAATTAAGAATGCTATTTTGTATGTTTCCAAGCCCAAAATCTCTCCGCGATGTTCTTAGTCCCTTTTTAGACGAATATAGTGTATAGGTCACAAATAATGACCCGCCATTCGATATCAGGGATACGTGTCTGTTCACGTGGCTAGCAACCGTGACTCTTAGACGCCTGCACAGGCACATTTACAATCACTCATCCGAGCATTGTCCGTAGAGCCAACCTGTGGTTTTACTGCACCTTAGCACGTGCAGAACTAATTTGCAGTTCTTGAGCAGGAGTGACTAAATAAGTGTGATCAATTGGTTGAACAAGAATGGACACCCATGTTCTCAACCACGATGTTTTGTGGTATTGTGCTAGCTCAGCCATCCGACGGCTTCTAACAGTTTCGTCGTATCCAATTTCCCTCACATGGCTTGGGTTGACCCGTGGCATATGGTTTTCAGGCACTGAAAAATGAACTGAAAAAAGAAAAAGCGTAGATATACGTGCAATGGAACACTTAGTTAAGTCCGTGATCGTAAAAGGTTGGTGTTGAAAAATCTTGTCTACGTTGTTGAGACGAACGTCGGTACACTTAAGATCGTTTACCGTAAATGATCGATTAAGCGCTCCGGAGGTTAATAACGTTCTCAGGTTTTTAGATGCGGCGTTTATTCGATTGCGGTGCGTAATCGAGAGGCGGCGCTTATTTGAAAAATTGTTAAAAACGTTAAACTTTTTAGTGCACCTTGGGCTAAACAATCTTCTGAATTGATGGTTACAAGTGTTACTTTTTATTAAAGTTATTCTGCTCATTTTGAGGGAGAGAACTCAATTTTTAATATGTGACACAAAATAAAATTTAAATGCAGTACACTTATTTGTTATCCCAAGTTATCATCGTGTTCGCTATCAGTGTCAACAACTTCCTGTGAGTCATTGGCATCTCCCACATCAGATTCTGTTATCATCTCAAATGGATTCTTATCAGGCGCTAACAAAATGGATAACGGAGACTTCAGTATTTCTTTAACTCAAGCACAAGACTCTCCATCTCGGAAACAAATGATCTTGTCGTCATCTGACCCATCGACTGGCACGTTAAGTCCGCAGAATGGAAACAATTTCTTAATCAAGTCGATAGAATTATCCACTCATGACTGTAAGATCTAGTGAATCATTTTCTGTGGTGATGCTCTCAAATTTTTTCAGCAACGGTTTCATTGTGGATGCCAACTGTACTCATCTAATCGTCGTATTTTTCCGTGCAGGTTTCTTTAAACGGCTTGTTCTACAGAAAATCAGGGGCTTGAATATATTTTTTACAGCCCCCTGTAATGATGGCTGTATCAACCTTTGCGTTGAGAGAGAGAGAGAGAGCAAAGAAGGGAAGAAGACTCTTGTCGGACACATTTCTGTTGAACATTGAAGTCTAATAGACTATTTTTTAAAGATGCAAGAAACAGATCAAGTCATCGCTGAAATGCCAGGGAAGAGGAAGTGCGAGGTCGGACGTGGTGTGCCTGCCAAGTTTACGGCATCCACGATGAATAGACGAATTGCACGTGTGTTGTACTCTGAGTTAAGCAGCATGAGATGGTAAGAGTTATCTGCCTATTCAAAACAGTATTGATAAACATCTTTTGTCATAAACTGAATGAATTTTAGAGTTTGATTTTTTATGATTTTCTGACAGGAGCTTACCGTACATGACAAATTTTGCCCACGGGGCGCTGTTTCTCTTTGAAACAATGAATGAGATCGTCTTCTGACCCATCAGTTGCTAGGTTTAAATTTTGAAGATTAAAAAGAAAAAGTCTCACTTTGAGTTGGCTTGTACGGAGGCCAAGATCATTAAACGACCAATTATAAAACGATTTCTTGTTTTTAAGTATATCGAAATACATGTTGACAATAAAATATGTTTTTTTTCCTAAATTCAAATAAGCACCTTGTCTGATTTTTGGTATTTAAATTAGCGCCTCGTTTGTTTAGGGAGCGCTTATTTAAGTAGAGGCCGATAATTGAATAAAATGCCTTTATCTCGGTGCGCTTATTGGGCAGGGGCGGGTACTTGGCAGGGGGGGTAATTTCGTCATTTACCGTAGAAAAGTTTATTGTCATCAAGAGCTTTCTGTGACATTGCCCCTTTCTTTACAACCTGTTCTATTAGCCTATGTTCTACGCAGAACTGAGGCTGATGCAATATTGTGGATCACGTGCTACAATAACAAACTCAGTGTCACCAATGTTGTTTATTGACGCCTTCTACAGATTCATTTCAAACGTCATTCTGTTTGATGTTGCCGAGGATATATATCTAATCAGCTAACGTAGAAGGTTCGAACTTTAAGTACTATATCGGGGATACACAGCCATATGCACGATTGACCAGTCTGGACATAAGACCTAAGCCAGGGTCGAAATTTGATGTTATGGACTTGTACTGAGCTGCTTACTGAAACTCACAGAGGATTACTGAGGAGTAAATGCCAGTGCGTTGTAATAATGATTATAATTTTTACATAACAAAGAGGAAATTGTTTGACCAATGAAGAGTCTACCAAATAACGAAAAGTCGACCGTTTCAAATATTTAGAACAGCATGATTTAAGAGAGACTATACTACCGTATCATTTGATACTATTTTAGTATTATTTAACTTATAGTTTTTTAATCGAGTATCTCTTACATCTTACCCTATTCTTCATTTATCATCTTTGATATTCCTTTCATCTGGTTCATATTGATGAATTCATCTCCATCCAGTGGCTTGTTTCGCCTTAGAACTGGCCAGGAAAGTTAAAGCAAATAAATACACACCACAACTTAATAAATGGACCGATTTAACTATGGTTACCTGATGTAATGCTATAATGTTTAAGAAATTAGAAATAGTTTGAAAGATGGAAGACGGCACTCTCTTATAGATTCATAGATAGAAGTAACAATATTAACTGAGTTTATACCCAATACCAGTAGTTTAATACATTGAAAAGGATTGTTTGTATCATGGTGTTGTTGAAGGTCATAGGAAGTTTAACTTAAAAAGACATGTGGCCATATTCGCTTCAACAGAAAATGTTTTCCAAGCCATTTGTCTTGTGAGTAATATTTTGCTTTTACTAACACTGTTCTTTTCGGTATTTTACTAACACTGTTCTTTTCGGTATAGCTGAGCTGCTGCAAGTTAACTTTAACCGTGTGGCAGTGTGTTCTTTACTACCACATGTTTCAAGCTATTCAATTTCTTAATTCTAGTTACCTCTCCCAGTCAACAAACCGTGAAGGACTGAAGGCTACTGTTATTGACAATGTCACAGAAGAGAGGGTAAGATTACAATACTTCACTTTGTGCAAAAATCTTTTCTGATGCAAACCATGACTATGCATTAATACAGTTGGAATTTATGCGTGCATGTTTCAGGGTTTCATTATTTTGAGGAGTAGAGGTAATTGCACTCGAGTGTTACATGACAGGCTACTGTCTTTGACTAACAAAGTAATTGTATTCCTACATAATGAGAACTGGTATGCAAACATGCTGGGCCTTGGCATTGTATGCATTAGAGGAATCGCATTAATGGTGTGTTTGACACAAATACCATTTTTGACACAAGGGTACATGTATTCCCAATAAGAAACCACTTTTTAGTATTTTTAAGGGTCACAAAGACTATTTAACGAACATCGAGAACTTAGGAAAATATGGAAAACCAAATTTTTGTTGTCCTATTTGTGGATTTATGAAATTTATTTACTCACATCTGAAAACTGTATTAGAGTGTTTGAATCACATAAATCGCCTTGAAAATTGTGAAACTGTACTAAAAACATACTTAAAAGCTTTTTTTGTATGGCACTTTTCAGATTATGAACATCAGAAAGGAAAGTATATGTATATGGCAGCATACTATAGGTTATTAATCTAATAGTCGATTTCCAAGTTTTGTACCACAAAAAGATTGTTCAAGTCACATATATCTACTTTTTAGACTTCAAGGCAAGAGAGTTTGTTACATTATCCTTTAGTCTGTAACCATGCTTATCAGATTTTGTTTTTGTTGTTGTTGTTAACTAGGAGTAGCAGGAAAGACATTGAGGTGAAAGTACGATTGCAAGTAAATGCAGAAGAAAAAGCGTACAGATTTGTCGAAAGACTTGCTTTAGTGGATTCAATTACTGAAGATGAAGTTGCTGAGATGGTTTGTATAAACCTTTACTCAAATATATTGCAGTATGTATATGGTGAGTGTACCTAAAGGTTCAGGAGTCTGCCTTAGGTAGTAGTTAGGATCATAAGAGCAGCCAGGGGTGTCAACAAAACTCACAAAAGTTATAACATCAACTGACTCAACTCTTTCTTAAACGTACTTATAACCAATACGTTGGTCTATTCTGACTATTTTACTTTATACTCATGTTGCTAAAACATAACACATAACAAAGAATTGGATTTTCTGGTCAGTGATAGTCTTCTCACATTATTGGACACCCTCATTTGTGTCCCAGGGGGCAGGTACCTGCTACCAGCTACCTCCCTGATTCATTGTTGCTTGTCTCTCTGAGATGGTGAAAGTTTCCACCTAGCCTAAGACCTGTTTTGTTGACTTTTTGGAGATTAACTTTTTACTTTTCAATAAAGGTAGGTTTCATGTTATGCAATTTTATTATGTGTTAATTTTTTGTAGACAGGAGCTTTATCATGACATGAGTCATATGCTTTTTATGGGCTGCATTTCGAGAGACAAAGCCTGATGATGGGAGAAGTGTCTCGCGAAACATAGCTCATAACAAGCATATGACTCATGTCATGATAAAGCTCCTGTCTACAAGTTGATATTTTCTTATTTGTTAATAAATGACTGGTAATATATGTGATAAAAAATTATGTTGAATTAACATTTTGAAAAGAGAAACAATCAATCTATAATCCATTTTTAGATCAATGCCATTACTCCGGCACATTATGCTGACATTGTTGAAGAAAGAACAGCCTCCAGATTTTGTGGATACCCATTGTGCAACAAGAGATTAGAAAAGGTGAAAAATATACACGCTTCTTATATTGTCGATTTGTTTTCATATTTTGAATAGTTCAGTAGATGGGATGCTGATACTGATGCTGAAAGTGGTAAAATGGAGGGCTGCATTAGACTGCATTCTTTAAGTGAAAGGAAGGGTATTTTTCCCAGGAACACCTGAAGCACAAATGTCATTAAATATGCTGTGACCAAATTGTTAAGATGTAAGCACAATCTTTGGTTTTAAAGGAGTGAAATACACAGCATGCCACATTCATCATATTGGAAAACATTAAAGTTTAAAGCAAGCAGGCAACATTAATGCATAGATGAATACCAGAATACCAACTATTGCCTATCTATTAGTTGTTTGTGCTCACTGGTGGCTATACCATATGGAGGTAATATGATATTTAGTTAAGGCTGCCAGATGTGGGAGTTCAATTTCCTTCATTTTCCTATTGGAGAATGGATTGCAGTCTAAATTAGACTCTCCAGCAGATCCCCAGCTAGACTTGTGTCTGGTTCAGGATCAGGCTCAGGCAGACTCTCCTGACCCGGTTTGCAATGACCAGCTTAAAGTCAGAGAGGATGTCAGGGTCATGATTTACTTTGATAATTTTTTCTGAAGACTTTGACCCCTTCTCCATTAGGAGGTTATCTATTGGCTTTTTGGTAAATCAATCGATGGAATAGAAATTGGATGAATGGTGTCCTTTGTATCTGAACCAACAAGCAAGTCATTGTTGGAGCAGAAAGAAAGCATTTGAAGTCTATTCCTTGTACTGTGTTTGTAAGGTCCCTGCAATGCCTTCCATCCTTTCCTATCTTTACTTGTTATGACATTGAGGTCCTCAGCTACAAACATGATTCCCATTCTTGGAATGGCATTGATCGCTTTATGCAGCTGGCGATAAAAAGTTTTTCTCCATTATTGGAGCAGCATCTGATTGTCAGGCTTGAGAGATTCTGAAGCACGATCAAAGATTCCATGTTAGCAGCATATTGTGACAAAACAGCAAATTCCACACTATAACTGTGAGTGGTACCTCCAGCATGTTATATGGAATACTGGTTAGATCCTTTCGTCCCCATAATAAGGGGCTTGGCAGAGTGGATAAGCCTACATTCTGTAAGTACAGCAAGAGGGACCTTATGTTTGATTAGTACATCAACTAGCAGTTCTTTTCTTCAGGCTGCATTCAGTGTATGGACATTCCAGACTCCGAGGCAGATAGCTTTCTTTCACTGAATAGTTGCTTGTCAGCTCCCATGGACCCAGTAGCATTGATCATATCAGCTTTAAACTGACTTTTCATAGTGGTTTGAAAAGCTACATTTTTATGGGGTTTGCCAGGCCCAAACACTATGGGATAATGTGATCCACTACCAATTTTGCATCCCCTGTTTTAGCCAGGGTTCGCATACTTCTCACTGGCGAGTACAACCTTCACTCAGGCCACTGAGGATCAAAAGAGTATGTTATAACTGAAGGTATGTAATAACTAACTTTGCTATAACTGGAGTCCTTTATAATAGTTTGTATAATTTTTTTCCAGGACCGACCAATTCAATCTATTACCAAGTATATTATAATACCAAGTATATTATAATGAGATTATTCTTTATGTTCACTACTCTTGATTGTTCTTAGAGACACAAGTATTCTTATGCATTATGTGTTTTCATTTGGTCATCAGAAATGTACTTACAAAGTGAAATTTTTATTACATGTTTTAACATTAGACTTTACAGAAGAAATATCAAATATCCTTAAAGACAAATCGAGTCTATGACCTGACTGAAAGGAAGGTAAGTCTTAGCTATTGGTTTTATGTGTATGGTAGGAACTTTATGTCACTTTTATTTTCATACTGCGGTCGTTTTTTGTTTACGTAAAGAACTACAAGGATCAGCTATTTTCTTTGATTAGAATTGTTAGATTCATCTTTGTGTGGTCAAAGTGCATGACCTTTAGCCTTTACGACACAGTGGATCAAATGATTAACATTTAAATGACCCTCCTAATATTTTGTGTAAAAAGTAGAGACATTAACCAACTCTCAACACATAAGGAATCAAGTGTGGTTGGATAAAAAGATTTATGACTATACCACATGGCTTTGATTTATAAACCAAGTCACTTCTTAAGGTAAGATTTTGCATTTTGTTAAGGTACCATGTGTTGGCTGATCAGTCAATCAAATAATGGATATTTGGAAGTACAGTCAGTAGATTAGTCACCCATTCAATCAATCAATTAATCAGTCGATGAATTAGTCCAATGCTTCTCAACAAGGGTGCATGTGCACCCCCAGAGGGAATCAGAGGCAAGGGGGAATGCTGTCAAGTAGAAACTAAAGGGTGGAATTGCAGGTTAAGGAAAGCCAAAGTTGGATTTGGAGACAAGTGAGTGGTGGAAAGCTGCCTATGATGGTCATTGCCTATGATGGTCATTGCCTATGATTGTCATTGCCTATGATGGTCATTGCCTATGATGGCCATTGCCTATGAGGGAGCACCCCATCTAATACCTGGTGGATTTCAATAATGTTCTGAAATTGGGATTCTATTGTGAACTGAGAAAGGAAGGGTGGTCCATCTTGGGGTGCTTTCCTCTAAATTGTAGAATAAGTGGTGCATTTGCAATAGGAGGGGTGCAAAATGTAGAGCTTTTTACCAACACTGACTAGAATACTAAAATCTTGTCCTAGGAACAAGCACTGCATGCTTCAAAATCCTGGGTCCTCTTTGTGGCTACTTCTGTTTGTCAATCATTTGCAAATATTCCCGAAATACTCCATGCATTCTTTCAAAACTTCACACCATTGCTGCTGAGCCAGCATATTTGCACCACAACACTTGCAGCCCTGACTGCAAGCCTTGTTAATATAAAAATTATGAGATTCTAACACTTGTTCCAAATCCCTGCTAATTAAATAATCTAAGAATTTTAATCCCCACTTATTTCAATCTACCTGCTCTGTAACTTTTTAAAAACTTTCCACCACCTTTGCTTATTTCACTCCCCCAGCAATTAGGTACCAAAGAGTACACTTCAGTATCAAATCACACGTCCGAAATTTGCTTGTGGGGGTGAACTAGCATGGCAAGGGGGAAACAGGAACAAAATGTAGTCAGTCAGTCAGCCAGTCAGTCAGTCAGTCAGTTGGTCAGTCAGTATATTACAGTGTATAACTGAGGATTGTAGCAGATTGTGTGACAGTTCCTTACCTATGACATTGTTCATTATTAAGTTGCACTGTTGAGTACTTAGTCTTGTTTTCTGTGAAATAATTGTAAGAATGTTTATCAGTTTTTGTCACATTAGACTGATGATGCAATAAATGGCTCTTGGCCTTGTCTTGCTGATGAAAAAGTAGTATAATGTACTTGACGTCTAAACCAGATTGTAAATTTGACTTTGTATGTTCTTTACAGACTACAATGTTATTTTCTAGCTCAGTTTGATAGTTGCACTTGTTTGTCATTTACATTTTTCAAAAACATTATCCAAATCACACTTTGGGGTACTAACTAAGAGCTATATGCCCATTGCTGCATCCCAAATGTTTCAGTCATAAAATGCAGCTCTGTTTTAGTGAATAGGGTTCGTAACATCCCCATGAAAATTTACATACTGAATTTCTATTTGCATTGCTATGACCATTGGTCCTAAGTGAGAACCTTGCATTGGTCAAGGCTCGATATGTTTTCTTGGCAATAAAATTAATTGCCGGAATTACCTTGACTTCTGGTCATTGTGCCTGGTCCATATTGTATTGGTATGTAATAGTTATAATTGTTTGGTGAAATGAAATATTTATTGCAGTTATTTTGTAGCAATTTCTGCTTCAAAGCAAGCAAGTGGCTGGAGCAGCAAGTTCCAACGTCACCCTTAACCAACAGAAATGAGTATGTGGTATTGATGTCATTATCATTCTTAGAGTTCTGCATTTCATATACCAATTGGTTGACATATATACTACTGCATGTTATTAATAAATAATGTCATTTCTTTGACATGTATTGTTGTGCTACCAACTCACTGTTGTAACTAACTTTTGTAGCATAGGAGTGAATCCAACTTGATAGAAAAGTCCTTTGTTATGTACTGATGTGAAGAGTTCCATGACACAGATTCTAGATTTTAAAGGGGTCAACTCCTAAAAACATTATTATTGTCTTTCTTTCACTAGTATAATGGTTTATGTACAAGCTATGGCTGAGTGGGATATGACATCAGTATCTTTCTAATGGTGATGAGACATGATAAAAGTGTTTACACAATGTGGGTTTAGATTTTGTTTTCAGCATGAAAACTTTTGAATTGTTGTCACATACATACCACTTTTGTTGGCATGATATGTTTCTCGTTGCATGCCCTCATTTGTTTCATTTTGCCATATTTTGTAGCTTAGTATTTCCTTTCTTTTGTACGGCGTTGCTTATTGTTTTATGTTTGTCATGGTTTGAATTTGGCTGTGGGATCAAATTTCCTCAGTTTGTGATATAGTGATATAGTGCTAGTGTTCCATTACTCAGGAAGTTACAAGAAATTTTTGGAAAGCATAGTAAAGTACTCTCACATTTATATTCTGGTTAAGAATGACGCTGTTTGATTGGAACCATTTTAGACAGTAACAGGTACATGTGTTGTGGCTGTCTACTCTGTAAAAAGAATCGATGTCTTGTTTTTTTTTCGAGTAAAAATGTATTGGTTGGAAGTTACGTATGTTCTATTTTTTACTTGAATCATGCAGAACAGTCAAAGTTGATTTATTGCACAAAGAAGATGACCAAAACAAGAGGAGGTAACTGATGCATTTTAGGCTTATTTTCAATTTCGTTTTCTTGTCTTTTAATCTACTTGCCTAATTTTTTATGCTTTTGATGCATTAGTTTCGACTGAACTTCAGTCATCTTCAGTTAGTTACAAATAATTCTATGAGTCTTCAAATTTATGATCTACGCTATAGCAGTAAAGCAATATAGGTAAACAATTATATCAAAAAATTCTGTTCAAATTAAAAAACTGCTGTTAAAAATATGCAGCATGCAAAGTTGCTAAGTACATTAAAAACAATCTCTATACAATAAAAGCAAGCCTAAGTACAATAAAAACCATTGAAATATGTAGAATAAAGCTTATATTACAGCGAAAGAATTTTAATGAAATAAAAGCAAGCCTACTTACAATAAAAGGGTTGAAAAGAAAAAAATTTCCGACCTAAGCGTATGCCAAAGGCTAGAAAGAAAGGGTTAAATTAACATGATAAAGCTGTTTATTAACCCATATCCTGACACTTCAAATTTTTTTTCGTTCTTGCATATGTGTTGCCCATTGATGTAAAAGTGACTAAAATTAACATTTTTAAAAAAATGCATAAATGTTTCCAAAGTTAGGGGCGATTTTCTTTGCGTCAGTTTAAACTGACGCCAGGGGTGAGAGGGTGCGAGTATTTTTTAGGCGACAGAAAAGAGAAACTTTGACTGACAATTACATGTGTTGAAAAACTTTTGTTATAAACAAAAAGAAGACTTAAATTTGGTTCGTCTTTACACTATGGAGGAGAAGTTTGTACTCATTTGCAGTGATGTGCCTTGAAACAGTCAGGATGTAATCCAATATTACACTTCTCACAATAAGATCTGAAGGTTCCTTTGCATCCTAGAAAAGTGCATCTTCTTTGAACTCCTTTTGCAATCCAGTGATTAATGCTATCGTACCGGAGATTCTGCGACGCATGATAGGACAATCTGTTGCCAGGATATAAAACAGGATTAGGAATACCTTTTCGGAAAAGACGATAGCGTGCATCGACAATTGCCCTTCTAAATCCTAAGGTATCCAATTTTCTTTGACCTTGATTCAAATTCGTGATGCGATACAGCTGGAAGGCATTGTTTACCGCAAGATCAATCGCAAATCTGAACAGGGGCCACCACCACTTCTTTGACCCCAAATTGATCATGTATGCAGCAATGTTCTGGTCCATACGGTCCACTCCACCCATGGATTTGTTGTAGACATTTACTATATCAGGCTGTTTTATGTCAATACGTTTTCTCTCTGTCTGACAAAACGTTTTAACATGCTGAATAGGGTCTTGGCCAATGAACGTTGATAGTGGATTGACAACTTTGGTGTCTTTCCATTGCACAGCTGTTATATTGGAAGCCACATCAGTAGCTATATCGTAGCTTCCTCTTTGTTTCTTGTTCATCTGTCTGATGCCCTCTAATGGCGGATTTCCCATTCGATTTGGTCCGACTGTACCTGTTGCAGCTATGCCATGAGATTTAAGATTTCTAAGTAACTCAAAACTCGTGAAAACGTTGTCCATGACAATTTGGTAGTTTGAGTCTGAAAGTTTCGGGAATTCATTTGCTAAATGAGCTACAACTGATGCACCAAGTCCTAAGTCAATGTCAGTACATGCCTGCAGAATTGTGTCCTTTCCTGCATAGGGACGCAATTGAATACAATAACCCAAAGGAGTTGCCATGACCCACAATTTGTACCCAAACTTGATAGGCTTGCCATGGATGTATTGCTTTGCCCCATTTTTCAAACCCTGAGGATAATGGTTTCATCAGCAATTGATTGCACATGTTTACTTCTGATGTGTCAGCCACTCATCCGATCATTTTGTATCACTTACAGGACTTTCGGCTTGTTGGAACTCTTTCAGTCATAAAGTATGATGAGATCATGACCCTTAATCGCAAAAGCACGTCTGCGTGAACCATATGCACTTGCAGAGTGCAGTAGAATTTCTTATTACGCAGTAGTTGCAAATTTTGTTCATGCAAACAAGTGCAAAGATGCTTTTACAAAAATAGAATACATGGACCCTCCTGCCCCTGGCGTCATTTTAAACTGACAGTAATAAATTCGACTAAATTTCGGCACTATCAATCCACAATTCTTTTCCATCAACTAAGAAGTACTATGTGGTACATTTCCAAATAAAATACCAAAGCACACCAACTTTAATTGAAAATTTCCACATTACAGACCAGGAGACGTTACGGTTTTCATAAAAAACGTAAAAAAGAGTAATTTTACATAAAGTTAATGAAAAAATGATGACCGAATCCTTTAGTAAATAAAATACCTCTGCGTCGTGTGATGATATCATCAGGGATTACAATAAGACAAATAGATATTCAATCGTCATCATAATGGACAAGACATGTGGGGAAAAGCAGGTGTCAGTTTAAACTGACGCCAGGAGGATATGGGTTAAGAGAAGGCTTTTCCCACTGTATGTGAATAGCCTCCTTTATTTTGAGTTGGTACGAAGAAGTACTAGAGTCTAAAATGCTAACGTTTTCATCAGTTCAGGCATTCTTACAGTGCTGTGAGCCTTGTAAATGTTTTTGCCCTTTGTCAAATGTTCACGGATCCGTGTTGAAAAATGCCAGCAAGTTTCACCGACATAGCAGGAATTACAGCCTGCGCACGTAAATTTGTAGACAACGCGAGAACGTAGACTTTTGGGGGCAGAATCCTTCACACAAAATAAATTAGCAACTTTAAAAGGAGTAAAAATCAACTTAATGGTACACTCCTTGCAATATGTCTTAATAAGCTTATTAATTCTTCTCTGCGCAATCAAAGAGAAGGCACCTACGTATGGTAGCTTAAAGTAAAAGATATTACTGTCCCTAGATGGTCTTGTTTGACCAGCAATGGTGCCGTTAGGGCCTATAGGATCACTATTACAAGCCTTGTCGAGATATTGTCTTATAACTCTATCAATAATACTGCCTGGGAAAAAGTTTTTACATAAAATGAAAGTTAATTTTTTAGTGTCCTCGTGGAAACCTAACTAAGTGTTATTAATCTTGTAAGTTCTGTCTTCAAGTTCAGAGTACGAACTAGCCCTATTTTGTATGAAAAGGGGCAAAAACTAAAATAGTTAGTGAGTAAGCCAGTGTAGGTCTTTTTGCGGTAAACAGTAATGTATGTGGTCTGTGGATAAGTGTCATCAATAAGTACATCCAGGAAAGGTAATTTCTTATCCACCTCTTTTTGTTTCCATGGTGAACTTGATTTTTATGTCTAGTGTTAAGGTAGTCTAAAAAATGAAGAGCATCGTTTTCTGTCTTAAACAAACAAAATATGTCATGTACGTAACGTCTATAACATAAAACTTCTGGACTTTGATACCTGTCAAGCCATATCTTTTCATGGTGACCCATGAACAAATTGGCAAGAACAGGGGCTAGAGGTGAACCCATAGCTACACCATCAATCTGATCATAATATGTCCCTTTGAATAAAAAATGGGATTGTTCTGTTGC
>JANTCA010011359.1:8287-25093 GCA_024741275.1 Chironex yamaguchii | reverse complement strand
CCCAGTTAAGTCTTTCTGATGTCTTTTAAGTTTTCCCAGTTAAATCTTTCTGATGTCTTTTAATTTTTCCCAGTTAAATCTTTCTGATGTCTTTTAATTTTTCCCAGTTAAATCTTTCTGATGTCTTTTGATTTTTCCCAGTTAAATCTTTCTGATGTCTTTTAATTTTTCCCAGTTAAATCTTTCTGATGTCTTTTAATTTTTCCCAGTTAAATCTTTCTGATGTCTTTTGATTTTTCCCAGTTAAATCTTTGTGATGTCTTTTTATTTTTCCCAGTTAAATCTTTCTGATGTCTTTTAATTGTTCCCAGTAAAGTCTTTCTGATGTCTTTTAATTTTTCCCAGTTAAGTCTTTCTGATGTCTTTTAAGTTTTCCCAGTTAAATCTTTCTGATGTCTTTTAATTTTTCCCAGTTAAGTCTTTCTGATGTCTTTTAATTTTTCCCAGTTAAATCTTTCTGATGTCTTGTAATTTTTCCCAGTTAGATCTTTCAGATGTCTTTTAATTTTTCACACTTAAGTCTTTCTGATGTCTTTTGATTTTTCACACTTAAGTCTTTCTGATGTCTTTTGATTTTTCCCAGTTAGATCTTTCTGATGTCTTTTAATTTTTCCCAGTTAAGTCTTTCTGATATCTTTTGATTTTTCCCAATTGAATCTTTCTGATGTCTTTTAATTTTTCCCAGTTAAGTCTTTCTGATGTCTTTTGATTTCTTCCAGTTAAATCTTTCTGATGTCTTTTGACTTCTCCCAGTTAAATCTTCCTGATGTCTTTTGATTTCTTCCAGTTAAATCTTTCTGATGTCTTTTGATTTCTTCCAGTTAAATCTTTCTGATGTCTTTTAGTTTCTTCCAGTTAAATCTTTCTGATGTCTTCTGATTTTTTCTAGTTAAATCTCTCTGATGTTTTTTTCTTTGCTATAAATTCATGGTTAACTTTGTTTCGTAGAAACATCACTACCGAGAGCTTCCCGAGCAGCTCCGCCAATCACTGGGGACAATTCCAGATGAATTTGTGTCCTATTTTACACGTCGATTTCCTAAATTACTTATCCATACATATAACGTAATGAAAATGTGCCACCATGAGCCACCTTTTCATCCATACTATGAACTTGAAGACCTTCGAAAGTCAGCATCTGCGCCAGTGCTTTTAAACTCATAACAATAGCGTTGTTAAAGTACTGACGTGTTGAAATAATATGTCAATTAAATCACCATTATGCTAATTGACAGCCGAATCGAATGAGAAACACCATGGGAGCATCGCATGAACACGGAATGATTACATAACCATAACAGAAGTAATTTTTACAGCTGATAGACGTTTGAATTTGTAAGGCAGCAGAGGCTTGCTCTCTCACTACTTTTTTATCAGCTGCTTGTGTTTTGCTTGGTGATACTTAGTATTTTTGTGACCGTAGTCTATTGCGAAATTAAAATTTTCCCGTTATTTAAAGGCTTTCCCAACCCTATTTTGTACTATTGTTATTTAAAGGGTTAATGAGCCCACCTTGCTGCTATTTTATGAAGAGGAGTGTGTGCCCTTACTTATTGTGCATAGTCACTGCCTCGAGCTGTACTTCGGTTGCGTTCAAATGAGTACTCCAAGGTGCTAAGGTCGCACGTATGCTGTGTCTACAAGTAACAGTGGGAGCTTTTGGATATTTCTAAACCACGTTTTGAATTACCTATTGTGGAGAATTGGTAGAGTGAACTCGTTTTAGAGCAACATTGGGTATAAAAACGGTGGTTATAATTCTCGACACAGTTAAATGTGACCGCGTTGATCAGAATGTTTATATTTCAGAACAGTTCTATTGGTTGTGTTGTGAACAAGCAATCTACGGTGTAGTTGAGTTTTTAATGGAATCTGTTGATGACAAGATTTGACAGACCTTGAAAAGAAAGCGCTGGATCACTAATCTCAAAATGTGCCTATTTGTCAGTTTACAAATGTTTGGGAGAGGGGTACGTACTTTAACATCATAATGAATGGATATTAACAGAATCACGGTAGCCACGGTGTTCGTCGCCAAGGAAGAAAAACGTGACCACTAATAGCCCATTAACAGCTCCGTAGATGTATTCTGTTTTGGAATAGTAATAACCCACCAACAGCTCCGTACATGTATTCTGTTTTTGGAATAGTAATAACCCACCAACAGCTCCGTACATGTATTCTGTTTTTGGAATTGTAATAACCCACCAACAGCTCCGTACATGTATTTTGTTTTTGGAATTGTAATAACCCACCAACAGCTCCGTACTTGTATTCTGTTTTTGGAACATCGTCAACGATGTTCGTTCAAGGCCCATCTTTGTTCACAGTTTCAAGACGTGGCAGCCTCGTTTCCTTACGGAGGTGTGTGTTGGATGTGTATAATTTTCAGCGTTGGTGCACAATGAGAGGAACAAGACCAGTTATGCAATGTTAACCTGAGCCATTGATTCGATTTTTTTGCCGGAGCGTGGATCTGTTGCTGTAGGATAGATAGAGATATGAAAGTGAATTCTTATGACATTTGACACTGTAGTGATGTGCGTAAAGTTTAGTTTTAAATAGTTGGTGTACATAATTATTGCCATAATCTAAAACGTTTGGAGTTTCCCAAAAATGGTGTTTTGTAGGTTTACATTTTAGTATAAGTTTTTGATTATCAGTTTGCTACACTGCGATATAGAACCGCTATACTTCCATACATTGAATTGGTACATTGCAATATATTGGATTGGTACACTGGAATGTATTGTATTGACAAATTGCGATATATTGAATTGGTACACTACAATATATTGAATTGGTACACTACAATATATTGAATTGGTACACTGCAATGTATTGAATTGGTAAATTGCGATATATTGAATTGGTACATTGCGATATATTGAGTTGGTACACTGCAATATATTGAATTGGTACACTGCAATATATTGACTTGGTACATTGGGATATATTGAATTGGTACATTTTGATATATTGAATTGGTCTACTTTGATATATTGAGTCAGTACACTTCGATATATTGAATTGGTACATTGCGATATATTGAATTGGTACACTTCGATATATTAAATTTGTATCCCGTGAGATTTCTAGGAAGTAGCTGGGCTCAGTCACTTTCACTGTTTGTAGGTTCATAGTTGTCTTATCTGATGCTGAGGAAGTGGTATCAGTGGAGACTACTTCGAGAAGCAGGAATTCGTTTTTGCCTCGTGACATTGAACTGTTTAGTCGAATTTTCTTTGCTAGAGGTAGAGTTAAGAGTGTGCTTAAAATGGTGAAGTACGAAAGCAAGAACATATTTTTATTTCATCTTACAATATTGATTTTTTTGTTGTAAAACTGTTAATTGATCAGCTAGAAAATTTGTAGCATTTTATTGCATATCGGGTTTGAGATGTTACTAATATGATCACTGTCATGTTCGAAAGAATCAGATTTGATATTTTAGTATATTTAAATTGTAGAAAGAGAACACCACTCATATATTATTACACCACTCCTACATTATTATTTATATGAAACGTCTTAGTTAAAGTGAAGTGTTTGTTGTTTAATTATTTTGCGCATTTAAGTATTAAAAATATTGGTTTTTGATTGCTGGTGATTGTTTGTAGATAAAAGTGAGGTATAATTTGAATAAATTTGCCAAACAGTGGATAAGAGGAAAACTAATTCAGATGTCTTGTACCACACTTTTTTTCCTTGTACTCTTTATTTTAGTAATGAATTATCGGAATGCTTATTAAATGCCACGTGAATTTCATGGCAATGGATATGAAGGAACAATAATTTCACCTATCGAGGACTTATGAACAACTACATAATCGGGGTTTTTTCTGCGAGTAGGGCAAAATTAAGGAATTGGATAACCTCTGAAATGGTATATGAAGGAAAGACCTTGATGGTCTGTGAAACAGCCGACTATAAAGACAAATCTGCTTGTTTGTAACTGCAGGGGGATTTTGTTTGTAGCTGGAACTTAAGCTTACCCAAGACTTGAATTTGTCCTTGTGGCTGTTCTGATTCTAGCGAGCCGGGTGATGTTCACGACCATGGCTATGATTGTATTTTTAAGGCACACATACATTAAGTCTCTCTACATGTAATGGTGATAAACGAAGCACAAAAGCGGTAACTTTGCTGTCTTGTTAGAAATACAAAGACTTCGTAGGGCAGTGAATGTATGCATCGCCCCAAATAGACCTGTCATTTACAACTTTCGTGTTCTAAATTTGTCTCACCCGCTTTTAGTCAAACTTGCATTTTGTAACATCAGACCACTGAAGAAAGTTGACATGTTCTCATACTTTCAATCTGTAGTCACTCATAACTAAGAATAAACAAGAGGACTGAATCAAGACCTGACAAGGAAGACAAAGTCTTAGATAACCTTTATAGTAGGCGGCAGTCTCGTGTTTCGTAATCACGAAGCTGAGTGGCTATGAAGCAGTTGCCATAGTAATGTAGCTCTGAATCATCGCCACTGTTATAAACACAAAATCCAGGATAGTTCTTTTTAATAAAGTACCTGAAGAATATATGAGATACGAAATGAAATGACAAGGTACAAATTGGCAATTATTTCACGATTTTTGATATGTCAGAGTTCACTTTCATTTAATTGTAAGCAGGGAAGGACTTTATTGAGCCAAATGCCTTCTAGGGAGACTGAGCTTGTTATCAAGGGCTGCCAAAAATTAGTTGCAATTATTTGGTGATCAACAATTAACTGATTGGAACTGGATTCTTTTCCAATCAATTATCCAATTAATTGTGGAGCAACAATTAGTAAATTGCTACCAATTATAACCAATAATATTTTTGTAGCCCTTAGATGTTATAATGTTAGTTGAGGTAGAGGTCTGAAACATGATAATTGCAACGCTTAGCTGATACTGATTGATAAAGATATCACATAAACTTATAAAACGAAATCAATAAAATAATTTATACCTTATTTCTTACTTAAGTAAATCTTAGTTAGGCAAGCCGAATATATAGAAAAATAGAAAGACGAAAATAGAGGAGAAAAAGCAAGTCGACAAATAAGAAATCCAAAACCTTAAACTTCTCAACCAAGCGAGGTGCTCACTATCCCACAACCAGCGTAGTAGAGTTACTATTCTGACAGTAGAAAATAGAAAATTTATCCATTTTATTTATGCTTAGATAATCTAATGCAACTAACACTGGAGAAAGCGAAAGCCGAAAGCTTAAGTGAAGTAAAAACATAAAGTATTGTGCAAGATTGTAAACTCATTTAGGTGCAACTTATTTCAGGAAGGAAGAGGCTTTGGTCACGGACTTGCCACTATTGACTTTCAATGAGCCAAATGAAGTTTAGATTAACAAAGCATCTACAAAATCTGAGGCCACCTATAATAATGTGAAGTAACAAACAAGGCAGGCGCTTTCTTCCTCTCCACACGCTTTGAGAAAGTTAGCAAAGGAATTTTGCTGTGATACAATTTACGAAAACGGCTAACCACTTAGTCTCTTCTTTTTAACACACACAAGTTATGTTAAATGAATATACGTTAACGTAAGGATATGAAAACATAGAGTGTTAACGCGTGTTAATGCAGAGGATAACTTTCTGTATTCACAAAAATGTATATACTCTCATTTTGTCGCATAATTTAGTCCTTGTACGTCGAAAATCGTTCTCTTCCTCAAAATGCTGATAAAGGTACAAATTTTGTATTTTATTGATATCTTTTGCCATCAGCTGTAAAATTGATTACTTTATTATTACTTTATTACTTTACTGATATTAAAATAGAACTTTATTGTAAACTCTGAATCCGGCAGATAACACTTCAAACGATACGGTGATCTAAATAGCTAAGTAGGTAAGGCAAGGATTTCCTTAATACTCCAACGAGTGCAGAAGATTAACCTACACTAAATCGGTTGCATACTTTTCCTGGTGTAAAACGCGTGATTACAATATCAACCTGCTACAAGCAGCAGCTTCATCTAGAAGGCTTAAGAAGCATTACCAAAGTATTTTCCCAAAGAAAAGTGCATGAACGTTAAAGGGAAGGAATATGAAGCAAAGAGGAAAAAATAAATGCTTGATATTTTCCAAGCGCAAATGTCATCTATCTAGGACACGACATTGTACTTTCAAGAGTTCTTTAATCTCATTATTCCATAAATAATTTGCCGACTGCTTCGTCCAATTTATGAATCAAGTAATAATGACAATAAATAGTAGATTCGCCTTTTAAATTCATTCACAAACGTAATTTACAATAACAATTTTACAATTACAAATCTTGGAAATAAATTAGATTAATGACAATCTATCTTGATAAGCAAGTTGCATCCTAAGTCAACTGATATGCTTTGTATTCGATCATTAATTGCTAGGTTTATTTCGTCATCCATTTTCTCTGTTAAGACAGTCTATTAACCTTTCACAAGTAATATTATTATTATTATTATTATATGTCCAAAGTTTAGACTTCAATTTTCTGATTGCAAATATCAGTCATTTGTCCTTCTACAAAGGAGATTTTGTCAATATTTTTAGCCAGAGGTGCCCTTGAATGAATGGCTTTTAGCCTATATTGTCCATCTTTCGATTCTCGGTCACCTTTACTTGCTGTAGTATCAACAATGTTGGACCTTAGTCTCTCTTGCACCAAACGATACACGCGTTTGTTACAACAGAAGAGGAAGAACATAAAAACTCCTTGACAAGCAGTTAATGTTACAAAAGCATAAAGAATAACTGTACTATTGCTTAACACTCCGATGAAACCCAGAGTCCAGGGAATTCCAACTAAGATGCAGGCTTTCAGTGACATGAAGGCCAAATTCAATATCTGTTGCTGGATGGTATGTCTCTTTGATAAAATAACGTTAGATTTTCGCTGATGTTGATACAATTTTACAAGAGTAATAAGGAGGCAGATCAGATTAAAAATGAGTAGGAAACTCACTGGTATAACAAAGGAAAATAAATTGGACCAATAATTATGCACAAAACAGACACCCCTCGAATTTCCGTAGCCAATAACACCTTCGGTAGTAAATTCTGCGATAACACACGAGATAACAATAACTGACGGTGAAAAGACGGTAATGCAGTTGTAGATCAAAAATGATTTTCCACTGCTAAATCGACCAACCTTAAACGGACTTGCTACTGCTTTGCAAAGATCAAAAGCAATACACCCCATCCAGCAAAAAGCACACAAATATAGCCAATGGAGCCCTATTGCAAGTCCGAGACAAAGATGTGCCTGCTCCGAAGTCTCTCCTGACACCCCTTGCAAAATTTGTGCTAGGCAAAGCACTGCAGCAAGACACATGATATTTCTGCCGCCAAAACTTCTAAGATCCTTAAAAATGCCAAAAATTGCAATCAGGAGCAACAAACAAAGCGTACTTGCAGTGTTTCCAATAAGGCGAATATTTCTTGAGTTTTTCTCAAATTGTTTCCATGACGTTTCTTTTGGCCTCCCATGTTGACAAACGTGGTGTGTCTCATTATATCTGCCTTGGTGTCTATTACACAATCCTTTTCGTTGTTGATTGAATTCCGATAAGTATGCTCTTAATGAGTTGAAGTAGTCTGGTTGAGAATATGAATGCGAAATATTCGGGCATGACAGTCTCCCAAAAACATTGTTTATGGTCATTTCTGCTTGTTTACAAAGCCAAGTGACATTAACAGAGACGTACAGGTTGTTACTAACAACTTCCATCTTGACTGCTCGTCGTATTTCAGTCTCAATGCAATGGTTCCATATTGCTGATGGAAAATGGTCCCCGGTAAGACACAAGGAAGGTAAACGGTCAGGTTCCTTCCGTTCGTCACCTCCGACGCAATGAATCACGATACAAACCATCAACAGACTAGCAGTTACTTTCATAGTTGTGAGAAATGTAGAATATATATTTCCCTTTTAACTGTAATATCCAGATTAGTATTTGATAACGATATTCGACCGTTTTATGTCCCTTTATCTACAAAACTGACTCCTGAGTATCACAAAGATCTTTATACTCTTCCCTTTTGTCTGGTTTTAAATAAAAGACTGTAGGCAAGTAGACAATAATTACTGTTATTGGCCAATGATCCTTAATCCAAAACACAGAAGACTTTGCATCATGGCTTTTAGACAATGTCTATGTAAGAGGAAAATCTAAGGAAAGATCGATGCCTGCTTAAACCGTTTATACTGATAACAATTATTGTTCCTCAGCAAAGATCTTCATTCTTCAAAGGAAGGTTTAGCTGAAGGTCATTGTATTGACAACCACATTTGTTTGTCGTTGACATCATACTTCATATTGTCCGCCTTACAGTCACCACACCACACTAAGCGCTACTAATTATAAAAAAGCCTCAGGTGTCCTCAGTACAAAAACCCTGTCTGATCTCCTCTTCTTAATGGTTCACCAACAGTGGTGTATCTAAAGTGTCTACAAGAATGAGACATCATGGCAGAACCTGAGTCTATTTTAGTTCAAAAACATATATGATTAACTTTCTGGATTTTTACTTCGTTGTTGTCGGTAATTCAAATGTAATAGAATGAATCAGGCCTACTCTAGAGACTCAGGATATGAGTTAGATTGATTTACTCAAAGCTTAAAAAATTCAATTTTCAAAACAATGGGAGATAACGGAAAAGGCGAGAGTATGATGTCCTGTTTTTGTTTTTGTTCACCTTTTATGCATAATTCATGGCCAATCAAAGGTCTTATTTTTTCTGTCGTCATCGACATGTTTTTGGGTCAAGGGTGACACAGTCGAATAGAAAAACATGTTCAATTTCTTAAAAACTTTGCCTTTCATACGTCATACACACTGAGTCAAACTACTACGAGATTAAAAAAAGACAGAATAGAAATTTTAAAGCATTTAAGGAGGTAACTCTTCATTAGCAAGAAATAAACCAGTATTAGTTTCTCACAGTTGTGAATACCTTTCCCCCCTTGTGACCAATCTTGGAATTAGGATAAACCATAGAAAATATTTTACAAAGCCTTCCTCCAAACATGTTGGAGACATTACCTACTTTGAGCGACTTTGTCCTGTTTTAAAGTAAAATTGGTTGGACTGATGACAACATAACAATGATAACAGACGATGTAACTCCGCTTCCAGGAAGTAGCCACGGTTATGTGCGAATGAAAGAGTCTATAAAGAACGTTAACGTGACTCAATTTACTTTGGGGTGGATAATGTTGATGTTTAAAAGGCTAGCAAAGTCGAAATCATGTTGACATCAAAATATGCTTTGGTTTGAAGCATGATAGTCAATTTATTGTCATAAGGACCTAAGCTTTGAGGCGATATAAGACCTTGTTATACCCAAAACGAGCAGAGTATCGGCAGATGTGCGATAAAACTATTAGATAATTTTTACGCATCGTGCTTACCCTCCAACTATCCAATAAGATTCAAACACTACACATGTTTCTACGTAGAAATCTTAACAAAGTATCTCAATCACACTGTTATTAAATGCCTCTAGTTTATTCAAAAACATACTTCTTAAAGAACCCGTCAACCTGACGGTAAAATACGCATTAGATCCCGGTACTAGGGCCCAGTTTGGATGTCGCAGTTCAGTCAAGCTAAATTAAATTATCCAACATCCAACTACAATTCTCAATTCTAAGCGGTACACTTCAACTGCATTCTGGAGTTGGTTTTGATTTTCGAGCGCAAACATATTGCATATACACCTCTAACTTAGACATTGGCAAATTAAGGACCAAGACCTAAATCGGTTGAATTTGTCTCGACACAATTCCATCGTTGCTCTTATGCTAGATAATCTAACAGTACCCCATAACTTCGAGTCACATTTAACATGAGATGGATTTAGGCGATGAATTTATCAAGAATTTAATTATAACATTGAATTTAACTACAACATTGAATTTAACTACAACATTGAATTTAACTACAACATTGAATTTAACAGGACATAAATTGGACACAAGAGCGATGTCTAAACTGGGCCTAAAATGGATCTATCATAGCTAAATTGTTTATATATTCCGAGGCCGAAAATCACCTGTTTTTACCGGGATCTCATTATGGCAAAGCCGACGGAGTAACCAAGGGCTAGACACGTACTAGTATTCCTGCTAATCAAGTCTTCATGGGACACCATGAGAGAATTTGGCTTGACCATTATCGATAGCTATTGACTGTCCATGGGACGTAAAAAGAGAAACTGGCTTGCCCATACCCAGCAGCTACATGCTGTACATTTGCTCATTAAAACTTGAAAATGTTTTATAGGACATCATAATAGGAAACAGCTTGACTAGCAATAGCTGCAGGATGTTCTTTCGCTCCTTTCTTTTAAAAATTCTAGGTACTAGACCTTTCATGAAAACTAGTCATGGACAAAAGGCGTTTGCATTTCGCGGAGTGAAAACGTGGAATGAACTTAGCCTCGGGGCCATGTCAGCTCCCTCTTTATCTACTTTTAATAACAAGATAAAGAGTTGGATATAAATAGTATGAATTGTAAATAAATATGGTTTTAATGACATATTTTGCTTTTGTTAATTAGTATTAGTAGTGCTTTAATTTGTAAAGGTTTTGGCACGGCCCCCTGAAAATCAATCATTATAACTGACGGGGCTACCGTGCATAGTTTTAAAAAGAAATGAAATGTAGGACATCACAAGTAAAAAATGGCCTGACCATCAATAGCTATAGGCTGTTCTTTTGCTCTTTTTTCAAAAAATTGTTTAGGCTGTACTTTCACTGTTGCTTCTCAAAATTTCTTTATGAAACATCACAAGAAAAAATTGCTTGACCATCAATAGCTGTCGGGTGTACTTTCGCTTCTATCGCCCAAAAATTCTTTATGGGACATAAAAAGAAACCAAATGACTTGACGATCAATATCTGTAGGCTGTACTTTCACTCTTATCCTTTAAAATTCTTTATGGGATATCATAAGAAAAAAAATGGCCGGATCATCAATGGCTATAGGCTGTACTTTCGCTCCTGTCTTTGCGAAATTCTTTATGGGACATCAAAAGAAACCAAATGACTTGACGATCAATATCTGTAGGCTGTACTTTCACTCTTGTCCTTTAAAATTCTTTATGGGATATCATAAGAAAAAAAATGGCCGGATCATCAATGGCTATAGGCTGTACTTTCGCTCCTGTCTTTGCGAAATTCTTTATGGGACATCATAAGAAAAAAAAGGCTTCACCATCAATAGCTCTTGGCTGTACGTTGTCTCCTGTCCTTTAAAATTCTTTATGGGACATCATAAGAAAAAAAGGCTTCACCGTCAATAGCTCTTGGCAGTAGCTTCGTTCTTTTCCTTTAAAAAAAGTTTATGGGACATCACAAGAAAACAATGGCGTTACCATCAATAACTCTTGGCTGTACTTTCGCTCTTTCCCTTCAAAAAAGTTTATGGGACATCATGCAAGAACGTGGCTTGGCCACTGTCAAAGATTGACGGATCCAAATAGCTTTGTTAACCTCAGCAATGTTTGCGAGAAGAATCACATACCAAACAATACTCGTTCACGTGTTGTCTTAAAATACTGAACTTAATACACTGCCCAATATGTCCGTGAAACTTAAGTGACAAAAGTGAGATGGGATACGAAATGTTAGCGTTTGCGAAGTCACTGCAACGAGACAACAATATCAATATACACTGGGCAATATGTGGAATCTGTCAATAGATTGCTTTGAAAAGTGGCAGAGTGGAATTTTTACTACTCAGGTTAGTGGTTCGAGATGGCGAAGACAGAAAAATTATGTACAGCTAGCAGAACCATCTGCATTGATGTTTGTTCATTCGGTGTGCTTTCTAACTCTTATCAATTGGGTTCTTCAAATGCTCTTCTAATAACACAAAGTCTTTTTTTACATATGTTATTCTACTCTACAAAGGAGTGCTATAACAGATTGCCTCTAATCAAGCGGATACGAAATTTTTCTCTATTAAAGAGAACTTTTGGTCTCTCATTACTCTTTTCCTCGGGAAAGAGAGTATACACGAAATCAAACCTTAACTTATTAATCAAAACAGGGAGAGTTTCGCCCAACATTCATTGAACACTGTATATCCTCGAAACTACAGTGTCACTCAATGGATTTTCCAAAAGAAATTTTCAATACGATACGTTTGAACTGTTAAGACTACCTAATGACAAGGATTAGTACCAGTGGCGAAGTTACTCTCCCTTAGCAAACTTATAGATTGACTGCTAAGTTTGTTTGCTTGTTCTATTTTCCGTGCAGCTGTTTCAAGAAATGACTACCTTCCAACAGCGACCATTTTGTCGTCATACGTCATATGAACAATGTTAGATAATCTCAAGCATGTTCCTGGTTTTGAACTATGTTGGTTGCAATCTCCATCCCCACCCCAAAGAGACAGCGCGCACTGTTACCTAATATTTTATCATGGAGCACGGAAGTCATTCAATGGAAGACCAATTACACACAAAAACCACAAAAATACCATTTAAATTATCAATAAATTACGACCCATATTTCAGGACCGCAAACCTATCATAGGAAAACCTTAGTTATACATACTGCAAATACGTCATCATTTTGTTACGTCATCATACCTCACTATTTACGAATGATGGATGGTGGAATGCTGATCAATGAAATGATTGAAACACTCGACATTTTGAGTAAGTCACCACATTTGCTAGCACTCTAGATAAATGATTAAAACGCACTAAGGCCTCCAATAATACCAATTGTCTTTAGTACACCAGAGAGATTAAGACCGAGAAGCATCACTAAGAAAAAATGAAGGTCAGTTTATATATAACCTACAATCAAGGCCCAAGAAGATAACACTTACGAAAAGCAACAAGAAAGTAAAGTGACAGAGTGCGAGATAAAGACAAACAAATGCTTCTCTATTTTAAAATGAGCCACTGTATTACCACATACCCTCTCGAACCAAGTCAACTAAAATTTCCACATGCCTTCAATATCTGAAGGTCACATTTAAGTCGATTCACTCCCATTAAAAAGGCCATCAGGCAAAAACTTTGTCATTGAAGGACTAACAACTGATCCTGTACCTGTAACAGGCTGTGGCGGTAAATTAATGGGTCCTAAAGGCACAGGTGGAATAAAATGTCCTGGTTGAACAGGCCAAAATGGTGCAGAACCTCTAGTTGGGTCTGTCGCAACCCCTGACCACTGTGTTATGGGTGGAGGTATTCCAAACATGTTCACTGGAATTGGCCCTGCAAGACCAGAGGGTCCTACGACACAAGGAGGTTCTGGATTCAACGGTGTTGGAGTAACCCATAAACCAGTCAGTTGTTGGTTTAAGTTTACCATAGGATCTACAGGTGTAGAGGAGGATTCCGGTGTACAACTCCAGCTCTTTGCATGGAATGTCGATGAAATGGCATCGTCAGATGCAAGCTCGGCAGTAAAATGAGAATCGAAGATAAACTTTCCATTGAATGCTTTACAGGCATCTCCTGCTTGTTTGGGAGTTTCGAAACATACGCAGACTGAATTAACACCAACTTGGAAGTCTGCCACCGGCCCATACTTCTGACATAAAGAACGCAGCGATGACGGGTCCACCTACAATGCAATAAAATCAGATGAAGTAAGGTAAACCAGAGAAAATCAGACATCAATCACAAAAATTATAACATACTTTTTGGAGGAAAAAGTTTTACAAGAAAGTCGTGAAAGGAGCGTTTTACTCTCAAGCAGTGTGGTAGAAGTTACAACATATATCTTATTTTTGCCACATAAAAGTCACATGATACCGAATTGCTTTGAAAAACAAACATAATACTTACTGCACCTCTCATTCCATAGCCCAATGTATTTATAACAGTATTAAGGGATATACTACAAACGCCAGTTCAAGTGTTACATAATTCTTCCAAATGTTGGTTTCACCAGAACCCTTACATAAACACATAGCAATAAAGTAAATTTACTAGATAAAACACCACAATACGTGGCTGGGGCAAGTGAAGGCCCATAAATGGGAATATGGCATACCTTCTCTCCAACTCCTTTCAGTATTATCCATTTCAACGAAGGTGCCTCAGGAGAGACTTCTTTGGGTAGCGTAGTGCCCATGCTCTTTACAGGTATGCTCTGAAAAGCATAGGATTCAGTGAGTCCAGGGGGAGGTCGTACAGCATCAGTTGGTTGGTTAGAGGCAGCCTCCACAGGGCGAAAATGTCTTGAATCTGTGGACGCAGCACTCGAATTTGGAGCAACTTCACCAGAATCAGCAGGTGTTGTTTCAGACGGGGACAGGTTCTCACTCGATGGGGAGGGTGCCAAAGGCATCTCTCTCTCATTTGCCTTCTCTCGAGCTTCTCGCTCAACCTCTGATCTCGGTTTCCAAGGAACACCAGGTTTGAACTCAGATGGTGTAGGGGATAATCTCGGGGCAGCAACAACTCCCCACTTAGCAGAAACCGGATCAATGGTTACTGGTGCGGTTACCGAACCAGACGTATTGGTTACAGATGTCACATTCACACCTTGAGGTGGTGCTTGCATCTTAGCTGCGGTTTCACTCACATCCTGCACGTTGGTCATATCTGACAGTATTGGCTGTTTCCATTGATGCAATTTCGACTGCTGAGGAGCACTAGAAAAAGGAATCGTTCCAGCCAGCAGTGGGTTGCCGAAACCCAAGGGACCTGTTGGCGCCTGTTGTCGTGCAAGGGAGGCTATGGAAGTAGAGTCAGGACCTATGTGCTGCGCAGTCTTCGTGAGATCGTTAGGTGGGATAGAGAAGTCTGGCTTCATATTTTCCTGAGCTTTACCAGCAATCGTGTTGCTAACAAGGTTTGACTGTGGTTGTAAAATATGCTGCATTAAAGAACTCTGTAACAAGGGCGCATGCGGTAAACCATTTTGGTTCCCTATGGAAGCAACGGTTGAAGATGGAGTACCTTGTAACAGTCCTTGGCTTATAGCACGATGTGTCGGCGCCTGACTGGCTGGGTGCTGCTGCAGTAGCTGGGGATCAGAATAAAATAAATGATTGGCACTCGATATTGCAGAGTTCGAACTTAACTTCTGCTGAATAGGATCGGACGACAAACTTTTAAACGGGAGATTATTTAAAACACTAGACGGCATCCCAGATGCATGGTAATTTAATGAGGGTGACCGCGATCCACTTGACCGTGGTGATGCGGAACGCGAGGTTGGTTGACTACTAATGTGAGCTGAATCACCTTTAGAGTTCGATGCTATTCCGTCAGTTAGAACCGGTAAACTTTTTGAAAGTTCAGAGCCTATGCTACTGCTAAATCCACTATTTGGTCCAGCAGGGCTACCGTGTACGTTACCTGAGTTTGTGGCCGTTCCAACAACTCTAGCCACTTCTGGCTTCGTGCTGCTTTGTCCAAGAACACGAGAATACGAGGCGTCATTCTTAGATATCACTTTCGTGCTTGCAAAGTCGTCAAGTAGCGCGTTTGCCGTCGAATGTGATGATTTGTCACGAGTTACAAGTTTCCATTCGCCACCTAATGATGGATCATTACTGAACTGCGAACCTGATTGATCTTGCTGTTGCATCAGCTTTCGCCTCTGTTTACGATTCAGTTTAGGCTGCCCCGTTCCTGCAGTCCCTTGAGCTACGACTGAAGCGGATGACACCACAGTGATACTCTGAGATTTAACAGGTGCTAACCCATATGTCGTTCCCGGCTTTGTTGCAGTTGTTTCTTTGGATTTTCCATCTCCACCAGCTAAAAGATCACCTGGAAATAAAGGAGGTGCAAAAGCATTAGCAGTTATAATTTTACGGTGACTTAAACTCATATTTGCAGACTGTTCGACTTTGTAAATGCATACTGAATTCTTCAGAAAGGATGTATGGTAGAATGGCTTAAACATGAGACCAGAGAAACAAAGATGTACTACAAATACATGTTGCTTAGTACAGCTCAACGCATGCTACCCAGAATTCATCTTTATAAAGACTGCGGAAATATGCCGAAAAAAGCTAACGAGGATTCGGCATTTGATTTCAAAGCAACTTAATGGTAGCTACATTATACTTTATAGCTAGGCAATAACCTAAGCGAGTTGACATCAATTTTCCTCTTTTAATCCTGCCATTCACGAATATTCCCTGTAGAAAATTACGATGGCCACTAGGTACGCAAGTTACAAGAATTGTTACACGTCATCGTTAGTTCTATCAACGGTCATAAAACGGTCGTGTTTATATTTGGGATACCGTAAAGAATACTTTGGGATGAGAAGGTTAAGACACATACCAAAAGAATTCTGTGCAAGTACTAACATTGTGCAAGTACTACCATGGTGCACGATATGTCCTGTTAAACTACTATCATTTACAAGTACCCGCTAAACTGAAAAATTTGCGTTCTGCTCTATCTTTTAAGCAGGCAGTAAGCACATACTATCATGTGGGTGAGACTCCCCTACCAAATATTTTGAGGATAATAGATGCTAGAATAGTGTGATACATTGGCAAAAATATCATAATATTACAATACATTGCTCGGTCAAGGTTTTTGAAGAATTATGGTAACTTACGACAGGCCAGGGGAAAAATTGACCGACGACACCAACAACGTTATTACGGGCAGGGCTGTATATTGCTGCTTGACAAAAAAAAACCGTTACCTGCATAAGTTTTATGATACGAGACTACATCCAACACCATTCCCAAACAGAGAACTACCACACAAGGATGCCGTCGACATGCAACACCATTCCCAAACAGAGAACTACCACACAAGGATCCCGCCTACATCCAACACCATTCCCAAACAGAGAACTAC